>KL274548.1:0-14750 GCA_000699545.1 Podiceps cristatus | reverse complement strand
GGTGGTGGGGTGGGGTGGGTGTAGAAAAAAAAAAAGGTAGCATATGGAAAATGGCAGAGAAGGTTTCTTTACTGTACTTAAAAATTTAATTTCATCCTAAAAAAGGAAGGAGCAATACCAAGATGGAGATTCAGGGAAGAACTCTTGAGAGATAAACTCCAGAGGATCTGACATAGGGAGAACTGCAATTACTGCTTCTGGGAAGAACTGTTCCTCCCTTTTGCCTCTAGCAATAGCCACTGTTTTCTATCTTAACCCTTCACCCACAGTGGTAGCTGCAACATCAAGCCCAGACATCCAAGAATCTGGCAGAGGAAAAACGGACTGAGGTCTTTGGACAGTTCCTGCCATTTACAGCCCAAAAGAGCTTCCTGCTTTGGCTGAATAACAGCTTTGTTCCAGGGCTGGAGGTAGAAAAAGGTGTTTCAAGCATTTCTAATTTTGTGAGTTGGCAGAAATTTTAAATTCAAAATATCCACCTATTTTGTCAAGTTGCCAAGCTTCCTTTATTAACTTTTCACCTCAATTTACATATAAAACTTGAAATATCCTACTTTTAAAAAAAAAAAACAGCTATACCTCAGATGTTCTTGGCTAAAGCAGGAATTTGTACTTGGTGCTTTCAAAACAATAAGAAGGTATCAATTACTAAAGCAACTTACTCATCTTAATTAATTTGGTATATGAATGGTGTAATCTGTTGATATAACTCTACAGTTGGCCTTAGCTCATGTATGCCAGCCACATCCCTAGCACAAAAGTTGTTAAGAAAGAGTCAGTGATTTTGCACAGGCTAACTTTTGCAAAGGTGATAAAATCAGCTTTTTTTCATCCTTAAGAATATGGCTAATTCCCAGCCCACAATACTCTGAAATGCCTTTTCTAACATCGCTGAGCTTGTAGGATTGCAATCTAGATTAAAAATACTACAGACATTGAAACAGAAACCGTATCTAATTAAGATACACATCCAAACACTTTACCTAATGTAGGCCAACTAACAGTTGGATTCTGTTTAGTACTTTAGTTGTTATTTACTTCTGCCGTACATACCATCACAAGCACAATTCAAAACCAAAACAGCTTCAATGAAATACACTGGAACACACTCTCACAAAATGAGTTACAGAAATCAGATTTGGGTGAAGGTCTTCAATCTCTTTTCCACACAGCAACTCTATAAAAATGCTCACAGGAGACACATGAGATTCTGGAACACTTTGCCTCCTCTACTGGAAGGCCAGGGAGATAGAAGTATTAGAAATTAAAAGATTTACATAGTAACCACAATTCTTGTCTTGAGAAAGAACAGATAAGGTGTGCTAGCTGGAACCCATGTAAGAGACATGGGGACTGAAACATCTGCATCACCATATACCAGTTTTGGTTTTCTATTACCTTAATATCCATTGTCGAGACTGCATGCCACCATACTTGGAAGGGTCAGGCACCAAATTTGGTCAGAGCTTCACTTCTCATGAAGGAAGATGACTATATGCTTCCTGACTAGAGTGATAGCATAATTTTAAAGTGATCTTTATTGCCTATCTCTATTGCCTACCAGTGGGAAGCTCCTGTATGCTAAAAAGAGCATGAACCAGCCTCAACACCAAGTAAGTAGCCTCAACATTACAAGGACTGAAAAAATGTCCATGGTAACATTTATATTTCTGTAACTTCTTGCTACCGCTCACTGGTTACAGCTTGTCGTATTACGCAGTCGCATGCTCCTTTGTGCTTTGTCATGTGCATATCAGATTCTTGCACTGAAACATAATCACTTTTGCTGTCTCTTCACAACAAGGGAAAAAATGCAAAAAAAAAAAAAAAAATCCACACTGGAGCAAGCTGGAAAAATAATCACCCAAAATTGTTTAGCCATAGCTCCGTAGTCTTCATCTGATAATAAGACAGACAAAAATCCACAAGTTTAAATTAGAACTAAAAAATGAAGATAACTTGTATGTTAAAATTAATTTGTGCAGCTTGCAAAGACACAGATTTTCTTGAGTTATCCTAAAAGATATAACATTGTTTTACAGGATTTGGCACAGGTTCAAAATAAGAATCTAATGTCATAGTGGGACAGACAGCACAAACATCTACACCAGTGGAACAATGCACCAATAAACTCATCATTGAATGTTATAATAATAATCAAAAAAAGGACACACAACACTTTCATCGATATATCCCATTATCCTATTAAAGGGGGGAATCAAGGTTTGCGAAATGAAAGATTTTTGTCCCCAGATATGCATTTAATCTGAATTTAAGGGACTGTAGGCTTCATGGCATCCTGAGGTCTACAACACAGACTTAGTCTCCAGTAACTTGGAGTATTGACAGTTCTGCCCTAACAAAAATAAAATAAAATAGCACTCAAACAGCTGGTTTACCCTTCGCCAGCCCTTGACTAAGGGAAAACAAGAACAGCAGTAATTAAGAGGAAGACAGGCTGACTCCACCCTCTCCCTGTGGCTACAACAGAGGCCACAGGTCTGACACTCCAGAAAGGAACAAGACAAGAAGAGGCAAAGCACAGAAAGGCCTGGACATGGTTACATGACACAGAGCACAAGCATAGTACCAGGGATCAACAGCTGCATAAGCACCTCCTACCTTCGGCTGCAGTTAACAGTAACACTGATGTGTTATTTGCACATTATTCAAGAATATCCTGATGAGATAGCAAGTTACTAAAACCAAATGTTAAAAAATTTGTATTCAATTTCAAGAGAAGAGCAGAATCCCTCTCATCTTGATACAGGTAACTTGGGAAGAAGAGCTACTGAGATTGCAAATTGCCTGACCTGAATGAAGCAAAAACAATCAAGTAGTAATAAGCATTATAATTTATTTAAATATCTGGTTTTTAAAAGTTTTTAAAAAGCTGAAGGCATACCAACCACTTCAAAAACGCTATCATTAAAAAGTAATCTTTTCTAAGAGATAAAAATCAATTTCATTACAGAAAAAGACAATGTGACAAATAATTGTTAATTTTGGACTGGACTTTTCTATTCTGCAATTCACGAGTGATAAAACTGTTTCACTATATTACTATAGTAACTAGAGAAAAACCTCTAGCCTTTCCTATGCTGTTGGAAATTTTGGATTGGAGAAGCAGGATGGGAACAGAAAACAATATTAAAATCGCAGCTTATTACCCTATAATTAAGAACGCCTGCAACCATACCCAGAACATGAATCACAATTTTTAGCTACTGTATCCTAAATAAAAATCAATCTTGTAATTGTGCAATCAGGAAGTTCTAAGATGAAAAGAGTTTCAGTACCAGCAGGAAGTACTACTTCCAAAGAGAAGTTTTACCAACTGGTTTTGGATCGTCTCCAGTTCTCTACTGAGAAACCCAGCTTTTTCCATCAAAGGCACCTTCAGCAAGGGTCTTTTCATTTAATATTATTGCCTAGTTAAAAACAGAGACACTTAATTCATAAACTCTTTCACTTAAAAAGTTCCTTGTTTGCATTGAGGAGGCAAATGGAACCCAATATTTCATCATTTGCCTTGGAACACAACTCCCAAAGTTTTGTTAAACAAATTTTTACCTAGGGGTGAAGGGAAAATACAGATAAGCTCTGCATGGGCCTGTGTCAGTCTATCATGTGTCTCAAGGTTATTCTAAAGAAAACAATTAATCAAGAACCAGACATGTTCTATTGACATGTATTAAATTAGCGAGTTTTCTGAAGAAATGGAAAACTGAAAGAAAAAATGAAGTTATGATTTGCAGTTTATTACTGTGCAAGTGTTTAAAAAAGTGAAAACACATAATAAAGATAAGAGATAACAAGGAGTGGAGTATTTCCTATTCATTAACACTTTACACCCTATTTTACAGGTAAATAAGTAGTTACAAGCTCTTCTATAATCATTGCTGATCTCAGCATACCTTGAAAACATCACAGCTCCTCATGCAGAACTTTGTTCTTGTATAGGGTAGATTTTTCAAATAGCCTTTTCCAAATGGAGCTAACTAAAATCTTTCACTCATTTAAACTACACATTTAACTAAATGAACTAGGAGAAACTATCAGGCTTGTGGAAAGCTCTAATTACATTGTCAGGAATGCTACCAAATTTTTAGGCACGTTAGTACTGAGAGGACATTTTAAATACAGCCATCATTACCGTAGGTTTTTGCAAGCAAACACTTAAGTTTTTTATAACTTGTCAGCAGTCAGATGATGCAACTTGGCTCAACAGTTTCAATGTTCCATGTTCAGACCCTGAGATAAGCTAAATTGACTTCTACAGATACAACTCAAAACACAAGGTAATAACTAAGAACCCTCAGCTGTTCAGCTTCTCTGCCAAATAAGCCAATGCAACACATACTTTTAGTCGTGATCTTTTACGAGTATCATTGAAACAACGGAACATTATATAGCAAACTATCTTCCAAAACAAAAGGTAAATTTCAGGGACAACAAGTTATTACTTTGTACTTTCCATACATTTAGCACTGTATAGGCAGATAGCACAATCCCCAACTCAAAGCAATACAAAAACCTGTTCATCTGTCCCAGAGGGCTGATGAAGCACACAAAGTCAAAGTAAACACATTAGTGAAACTGAAGCAGCTGTAACTCTGGGGGTTTTTTTCCTCCCACTTAAATCTGGCAGCAAAGTCCGTATCTGCAGCTTGTGCATTCTTTGATCCTGCAACCTCCTCGTACAGAATCACCACTTGGCTTTCCCAGTCTTCAAGCTCACTCCAGCATGTGTTTTTGGGGAAGGGCTTGTTTTGCACTGAAGCCTTAAGACTGTGTTGAAACCCAAGTTTTGTGAACAAAGAATCACTTCTGATTGTATAAAAGCTATTTAGACCCTCAACCACTTTATGAGAGTTAACTACATGAGCAGTGACTTGTTTGGGGTTTTTTTGCTATGGGAAGTTACAAAGGCTTCTCTTAGATATGAGCAAAGGTAACAAACTAAAAGTACTGAGGAATGCACACAGTAGAATGGCTAAAGCCACAGCTATGGAGACCAAGCTAAATTTAATGCAAGTAAGCAGATGTTTTTCGTTTCAGCTGCTTCTCAACCCTTTACCTAATTTATAATCCGAATTCTCACAAGAATGAAAAAAGATCAAATATGTACATCATCTTCACTTCCATCACAGCAAGCACTAAAATGGTCTCAAACAAGAACGTTTAATTTACCAGATGTGAACATTGCTCTATTAGTAAAGTTTGTGCTTAAGTAATCCATCATCCCCCAACAGTACTCTGCAGCGAGGAAAGGCAGAGAATGACCAAGCATCTTGGGATCTCCAGTAACGACCCAACCACTTTCTCTGCTGCAGACAAGTTGGTAGCACACTGCAGACAATCCATACCCATTCTTGTGAAATTACAGATCAAAACGACAGCATTTCTTCCTTTAGTGTGATGATATTCTCTTTTCATACATTAAGCACCACCACCACTCCAAAACGCAAACACACTTCAAAGACCCCATTCACTCTTCCTCTCCCATTTCTTTAAACTTATTTTTTCAGTGAAAAGTAAAAAGCATTTAAAACCATTTCTTGGTTTACAGATAGTTTATACTTACAACAGTGTCACAGAGAAGGCAGGGAAGAGAATTAAGAAGCAGATAATACAGGGCATGAAATCTATTAAAAACTACAGATTTTTACTGAGCACCTTAAACTTGTACAAAGATTGCCACAGAGCCTGATTTTAAGGCAGGGGGCGGGGGAACAAACACACAGGGAGAAGACGACTTGGCTGCTCTGACAACCGATAAGTAAATCAAATAGCAACTTGTCATCCTGGACAGCGATGCTGATCAAATAATCAGTCTGGAGATGACAAATACAATGGAATTCAGCATGTAGACTAATAAACATACCTCACTTCATGAGATCACTGCTCTGGTCAAGAGCACAGAAAATAGAGTGAAATAAAGCAATACTCAGAAAAAACAAGGACATACAGTGGATATTTAATTCAAGACTGCTCTCCAGCTCTGTGAACAGAATCTGATGTGCTTTTGGGTATCACCAGGTTTCAACGGTGCCATGAACACTGCTAACACTTTTTCAGATTGCCTCTCTGAAGACAGGTAAGAAATGAGACCCAGAAAACATAACTACCTGACAGAGGCCAAAGCTTCTTCTGGCTCAGGTAATGCCAGACTGCTGATGTGGTCTGAAAAGCTCAGATGGGCACAGTGAAGTTCTGTTGTGAGATAAATTAAGACCACCTTTCCTAAAAATAGTCTAATAAAAGGTTTAAAGCTTCTGAAAACTTCTCAAGAGAGCAAAAGGCTTTGGAGCCCAGATTAAACCAAAATCTACCTTGAAAGAAAGGTGATAGGGATGTGCTAATAACCCAAGCCAAAAATACCCACCCAACCCTTCAATACTGCTTGTTTCCTCAAACCAGTACGACATGGCAGCAAGCTGTTTCTGCCAGGGGTAGGACTGCATCATGTATTTTATTTCAGGTTTATTTATAACATGGATTATAGACCATTTAAATATTGTTAAAAGGACCACTTGAGATTTCCTACACAATCTTATGCTGTTTCCATTTGCATTTTCTTAATAGAAGTTTTAAAAATAATCTGGTTATTGGACTCATTTTAATACTCTCTCATGTCATTGGCAATATACATTGATTAAACTTGCAACATCAAATCCTTCATTTGAACAAAGTCATTTACTCTTAAAACTGGTTATACAAGAGAGAAGGATAAACTAACAGAAACAGCGGAAAAATTTAAATGTTTAACATTCTCATGGGTGTTTACTCAAACTCTTTCCTCATTTTACTAAGCTACCTTGTCAAGTCAGAGCCCAGCTGGCCCGATGGCCCCACTGAACACACCCATGCAGTTGAAGAGGTGCAATAGACTCCAGAGTTCCTTGATCACTGCCAAGATACCAAGAGCTGAAACTATGTGGCTGGAAATGGATGCATGTCTTGTTTGACAAGAAAAAACAGAGACTATGCTGGTATGATTGACAATTTCTGTCAAATGCTTCACAGTCCTGAAATATCTATGTTCTTGCAATTCTCTGCATTTGAATAGGTAGTATTTGAATAGATAACTTTATTGTAGCAGTTGTTTTAAGCTAGGTTTGCTATTTTATCTCCCTTCACAAGCTGAGGAAGCGTGGGATTTGATTCCAGTTTCAGGAAGTACTGCAAAAGGTAGTTGGACTTAAGAGTAGAAACATGCTTGTCTGTTCATTAAATGAACTATTATGCATACACTCACAAATAAGGAGCTAGAAATAAAATCGGGTACACGTGAAGAAGGTAGACAAGTTCTCAGTTTTTCAGGTTATTACCAGAGCTATCACACTATCAGCAGGTCCTCTGTGAAACTGCTGTGAGAGGACTGCTTATTGCTTTAAATAATGCAATACTTCACAAAGGCGTTTTGGCAGTAAGAAAAATGCTCACAGAGCATATGCTGTTCCAGGAGATAATTTAACTTGTCTGACAGAACTCAAATTTGAGTACATAGGACTTCTAATTTTTAAATTAAATTCAGCAGAGCATATCAGATCCAGTGAAAAACACAATGCGCTCTTGGAGGGTTTTACTGCTGTAACATAGATCCCACTACCTCATAAAGACAGCAATTTATATTGGGGCTATCATTGGGCTGGGGGCAAGGGCATTACTTACGTTCAGAGACTGGTTTCAAGTTATTTCAGTAGAAACATAAGGCATGGAATTACATCAGAATAATTTACTTTTTCGGAAATCAAGTCTATGCCTTGAGTGTTCAAAGTCGCAGATGTTTCTGAGATGGATACACTCTACTACATTCTTGTCTTTTGCCTCTCTCTCAGGCTCTCTCTTAAGCACACCTTTGGGTGAAACTTGAGTGAGATAAAATATCCTTTGCAAAACATATTATTGTTATTATTAAAAGCCCAGAACAAAAGGTTTGTGGCTGACAGTACACATTCACAAATAAAAACTCTGCACGGGTTCTTTATTTGGTGATGTAAAATTTATTCTTGATCCAGTATTCCCATTAATAACTAAAACAAGGACTAGAGGAAAAAAAACACTAAAAAATAAAGAATTGTGAGCAATCTGAAAGATGAAATCAACTTATTGATCACATGAAAATAAGAGAAACAAAGTGACAACTACTAGAAGAAAGCGAGTTAATGCAGAAGGATTTAAAAGAGCAACTATATTTTACACCTCTTGAAAACATACATCTCTAAGCTGATCAGAGAACGAGTAAGCTTAATGCCACCAGCAATGCACAAGCAACAATTCAGCAATATGGTTATACAGATGACAGCGTAACAACCAGGCTTAAGCAAGATAACAGACCACATGATAAGAAGTGGTCCTGTTCTTGACTGATAAATTGGAATATTAAAAAAAAAGAAGTTACACTTGCACAACTTTTCTTGGCATGCTACAGAAATGGCTTATCTTCCCCAAAGTCATCACCGAAGAAAGAAAAGAGCACTGCAATAGTAGTTCGAAAGTAGCACACAAATATTCATACAAGAGCTACCTACATCTTACTGACATTGAAGATTGCTTCCAGTGAAAGGCTAGCAAAGACAACATGAAGAGATTAGAATAAGTAATTGCCAGAAAACCATAAATACCAAAAATACATTAAAACACTGAGGTTTTTCATTTACATCACCACCACAGCTTCATATAACTAGAACAATCAAATGACAACAACTTCTTTCAGCATAAGGCCAGAATCTCACAGACATCAGCACAAACTTAACATTACACAAGCAGGTAGTCCTCCATTTATTTATAGGCATCATTCTGGAAACAAAACTAACATTAAAAAAAAAAAAAAAAAAAAAAGAAGTCAAGTGAAGACTTACTTGTCAAGGAAGTCCTTGTCCACAACTGCACAGATATCAAGCAGAGGATTTCCCATTCCAAACAGGACATTTTCACTGTAAGAGAATAAATTATTTCAAGTTAGCTTAGCATTAGTTTATTATTACTAGTACAATACATTGAAGACATTTTTTTTATTAGAGAGAAAAGGTTTTTTTCAACACAACTAAGGCACAAAAAGATACACATTTTGCCCAGCACAATAATCACGTGGAGACCTGGCATATAGACAGTCAAATCTGGATGAAGTATCATCCTACAATAATCATCTTTGATCAATACACAGACTGTAAGCAGTCAAGAATATATAAAGGTATACATTCTGTTAACCTATCATTCACTCAGGTAAAGAATTAGAGCTGCATACCACATTCTGTAGACTTAAAGGATTACATTCAAGTTGTACTAGATTTTAGACAGGGGGAGCATCAGACCAGGTTATAAGAATTTCACTGAACAAACTTAGTTGCTGAGTTTACTCTGCTACTGACCAATTATTAAAACAGACTTAAATTGTTAATTAACTGAAACCAAGAGACTATGGATTCTGCATTGTCAGCCATCTTAAACAGCATGGCTGTCTACTGATCAGAATGCATGTACTTCTTAATCAATTTTATATTCATTACCATGACTTCTGCCACACAAAAAACAAGACATAAAAGATACTGTAAACAGCTGAAAAAAATGGCTTTAACTTTTTAAGATTCATCCAGAAATCACATGTTACATTTTCCTGAATAGCACGCACTTGGGTGATAATGCAGTAATACTAAAGGATTAGATACGTGGACTAGTGTCAAGTAGGAGTGAATGCAGCTGTTCCCAAACCCATCTAACACCTGCTGCCTCCAACTGGCTAGGCAAGCCCTTGCTCTAGCCACCAAGGTAGCTTCAGTACGACCACCAAATACACATCCCTCTGCACTACGTCTCTATCAAGTATTCGCAGAGAGAGCATATTCCCTGTCTCTCCATCCCTCAAAAAGTACTACTGTAACACTGCAGTTGGATCCAAAGTTTGTCTGCAGTTTATCCAAAGCTGCATAACAGTGTCAGCTGAATCTCATAGAGAGCAAGTGAGTTTTCAATTGTTCTGTTCCCATTTAGAGCAAGATAAATGTTTTATAAAATTGACATCTGCCTACTGAATGATAGATTTCATTAATTTCTACTCAGCAGGGAAATAAAAAAAAAAAAATAAACCAAGCAGAATGGGGTTGATATGGAATAATCTTATTAATTGTGTCCATCAGACATGAGAAACTCATTCACTTACTTCCTCTCACAACTGCTATGAAAAGCCCTTAGCTGACAAATTGGTCAAATTTGAAGCTACTTGCCAAAAGTACACAAACTTCTTCCTCTTTATGATGCCACATTAGCCTCCATTAAATGCTTAACTCTGAGGTCTGGAAATGAAGAAGTGGAAAATATTATTAATAACCTTGAGACTGAGACACGGCAAACCATGTGTCCTATTTCTATTTTTTGTTGTTGCATAAAAGACCAGTCTTTACAGTCCATTTAACTGTAAGTGAAATGTGGAAGATGCTGCTTTGTGAAGACAGAGACAGAAATCCAGCTCACTCCTAATTGAGATAGCTAACATCTGCTTAGTAAAAACCTGTAAGACTCACTAAATACTTTTGTCAGTGTGAAAAGAGGTATTGACTCTTCTGAACAGCATAACCATAAGTTATATCTAGCTAGAAGAAAAGGAGAAGAGACAGGCAACAGTTAAGAAGGCATAAGGAAAAAAGGGATTGCAGCTGGAGCCCCAAGACAGGACATTCTCTCGATTTCAAAGACTAAGTATTGCATCAGTAGTATTGCAAGACAATGAACGAACAAGTCAGAATTCTAAAAGTGCTGAAGGCAGATTTGTCCCAAACTGTATGCTCCTGTACTTGATGTTCAGCTGATTCTCACATTCTGTGAAATTCTACATATCAATAATTTTATACCTACACTTACTTAAGAAAAAAATGGATATCATGGATAACATATATAAGACAAGTATCAGCACTTAAGTGTATGGTATGCCAGAAAACAGGAGCTATACTTCAAAAACTCTAAGAAATACAGCTGACATGTTGAGGTCACTACCTATGAAAAAGTTACCTCGTTTAACAGAAAAGCAAAATAGAAGCTACCAAAGATTTAACAAGCTGTGGGCTGTAGAACATACTGGTCAATATACTTGAAGCAGCACAAGAGCGACTTTGTACTAGTTTAACGTTCACAGCAGCTCTATTAAGCCAATAACGTGCATACAAACACTTAGTATGTTGGCAGCAGCAGAACCTAGCACTTGCAGTGCCATTTAAACCAGGCAGCTTTTTACATCACATAGAATAAGTCCTGTTCCATCCCCAAGCCTTCCTTCTCCCACAGTATTCCACAGGCTGTGTAGTAGGGTGCCGTCTGGGTTGGAAAGTTTTAAAAGCCAAGGTAGCTATCACTAGACTAGCATGTGTATGTTCAGAAACATTCCCCTTAAACTTCTGGGCAAACTCTCCCCACTTCAGCATAGTTGTTTCTCACAACCAAATGTAGGATAGCAGAACTTGACAGCTTTTCAAACATAAAATTTTGAGTACATTAACTGTTTGATTTCTATGAAGAAAAGAGGTGCACAGGTTATAACACAACTTATTTTTGCAAATAATCTAAATACATGAGCTGATATATACTAATAGGTACTCTTGTGTTTTCGATTAAGGTGAATTTCTACATTCTTGGTTGTTCTAGCTAGATGTATGAATTAACTAAGTCCCCAGGTACTAGAACCTCCATGCTTAAAACTAGACATTAACATTCCTTTGGCAAAAAGGAGAAAAATCCATACACTCCATTTGTACTGGAGAGTGTGGTTGTGTCATTCCTTAACAGACACTGGGTTTGGCAAAAATAACTTTCTGGGCAAAACAGTAAGTCTAAACAATCTCTTTCCAAGTCACAAATTTTAAAAATTCAACAAGTTTAAGCAGACATTTAAGATCACCGCTGTTTTCTAATACAATCTTTTTGAACCACAGCCTGGAAAATCCAGTGTTTCTGCTGTTAAAAGACTTGACTGTGTAAACCCTTAGCATGTTCAATCTGATTAACTCCACACTAGATATATTTCAGTGCAGTGCAAATCACACTTCCCTTCTTGAGGGGCCGCAAAGTAGCCCCTTGAGGTGGGCTACTTGAGGTAGCTTCTTGAGGGGCTGCACTGTTACACTATTGCGCTTTTTTGTGGCACAACATGACCTACAACAGTTATTTGGCTACAGTCTGCTCCTTTGTAAGGATAAAAAAAAAAATATAAAAATTTAAAAATCACATATACACATACCACTTTATACACATATTTAGGATCCTGGAAAATGTTAAATTTACAAGCCTCTAGAGCAAGAAACAGATATTAAACTGTTACAGTCCCACCAAGTTTAAAACTTTCAACATTACATGTGAACCTTATTAACCTTATGTTTGCTGTTCAGTCACACTGGACAACTGCATTGATTAAGATTTCACAGATTGTTTCCAACCAACTAGATGTAAAACATAGTGAGGAAGCAGCAGTAGTTTCCTGAAATGTGAGATTTCACAATACATAGGTTATTTGGGAAACACATCTCTGCAACAGACACTTAGGTACTCCACAGCCTCCTTGACTCTCCCCAGTCCCTTCTCTTGCATGGGAGCACTGGTATCTAATCATTTGAGAAGGATGTTCTTGCTCAACTCGACTAACCTATTGCAAAAGAACATTTGTCTCAGCTCTTCAAGAAACAAGCAAGTTCATCATTTAACTTTGGATTAGATGAAGAGTGGGTTGTAATGACAAATTCAAGCAATGTAATTCATTAAATATAAATAAATATTCACCTCCTAATTATGCCAATTTTTTGGACATTGCCAAGATGATTGATTTTTCACAAATAGCCAGTGTTTCACTTACTACTCTTATCACAAGTTGCAGAAGTAATGAAGTGAAACCAAACTGGATGAAAACAAAACAAAAAACCCAACAACAAGAACAAAAAAACACCATACCAACCAAACAAGAAAACAAAACAAACAAACAAACACCCACACATCAGTACCAAGCTACGCCTTCAATCATTTTTCAAAAGTCAACAAAATTAACCATAACTAAATGGTCTGGAAACTGTGTTCAACATCATGATTACACATTACTAATGCTCTACTGTTGCAGGCATTTTTTAAAGTATGGTCCTGTTTCAAGTTGGCTGCTGAACATTAGCAGTACTATATCTAACTATCACACTATATTGTTATCATCCCATGCTGCTGTGCACTTCAGTGGAAGAGCAACAACAAAAATATCAGTGAAAGTATATTATTAGTTACTGGCAGGGAGACAGAAGAACATTTTGAGCCTTCGGACGCTGGTATATCTTGCTTAAAAAAAAAAAAAAATCCCATTATTTCTTAAAAAACTTCGTATTTCTTCTTGTTAATTGCTGCAATTAATTTCTCATCTACATAACAGTAACTAATAGTAAAGGAAGCTCAGTTGAAAATTTCACCTTTTTTATTGCTCTATAACAATCCCATACTGCTGTGCAGTTGTAATGTACACTTAATATTAAATTCTTATGCTAAGATATTTTAAAGTCAGAAAGCCTTAATAAAACATGATTGGGACATCTGGGTGTCCCAGTTGCATGACAGCCTGATGTATGCTTAGTCTTCCATTAACAAAAATAAGATATGGTTTCATAAAATCTAGAGCGTTAGTATTTCTATAGGGTTTGATTATGCCCTTAAAAGTAAAGCCAAACAAGACATGTCCTAAGCCTATTCTCAGCATATCCATTGCAGTCACAAAGGAATACAGTTAAAACTACATATAACACAAATTCGAATTTAACAAAAGTTATTTTTACATGTAGTTAAAACAGTAATAGTACCAGATGCATAGCATCTGAATAGCTACAAGCTCTCGACTACGAACATCCTTCTCTCCCCCAATTACGTACGTAGCATAAATATGAGTAAGATGACATTTACTCATTATCATAACTCGTCCGACACTAAAAGCGCCTCAGAACTATTATTCCATTATTCCGGAGTTCAGTCAATTTCCCTTGCATCGATCATCGGCAAATCACTTTAGCGTATCGACTGCAGGCATACAAATAGCCTGGAGACCTGCTCATATGCTTTCCTTACTTAGGTCTTAATTAAAGGCAGGATTTGGCTAAGGAGTTACGTGTTTACATCCTGACTTAGAGTGAGGATTTCATTCATTATAAAACTTTCATAGTCTTCTAGAGTGCCACAGTCACAGGTTCTGACTTAGAAGCCAAGCCTTGGCCTTACATAAGCAAGGCTGCCGCAGGAAGAAACTGTTCCACCACCACCCAGCTCCTCACGCAGCTGCGCTAACTCCACGAGCCCCAGTAGTGAGATACTACTGCAACTTCAAAGAGTTACCGACTGTACTCCTCGGTCAGAAACAGTGTGAAATCCGATACACTGAGTTTTGAGGGTGGAGGGAGGAGACGGGAGCGTTGCCTTGGATGATCACTGAACTTGGAGTCTGTAATTTTAGGCGTTTCTTTAGCAACTGAAGGACTGATCAAAATAATTACGTGACGAAGGCTGTTAGTTCACTTCACAATACCACCCCGTCTTAAGATGAAGTGTTTTAGGAAGTAAAAGTGGTCATAATAACTGCTTTTATTGATTGTTAAGTGTTTATCGTTCTTCGTTTATCGCTGATAAACTGACACTTTTTTTTGCCGGCCGCTAACTAGCCTGTTAGTACTGCCCTGCTTCTCATTATTTGGGATTCATTTAAAATTAGGTTCCAGTCGCGGCACGCCACAGCGATGCGTTCA
>KL274547.1:14556-28706 GCA_000699545.1 Podiceps cristatus | reverse complement strand
TGAAGAAGACTGGGGGAATCAACCCTAGCTGTACCCCTGGTTACATTAAAGCTAGTGAATGAAGAAATAGAATTTTTAGTTGATATCGGGGTTACTTATTTGGTATTGAACATGTATAAAGGGAAACTTAGTCATAAATCAGTAGATGTTGTTGGTGCGACAGGGCAAAAAGAAAACTAGGTTTTTTAAAACGGTTAAAATTTAAACTAGGAAGACAGTGGATAATTCACCAGTTTCTGGTGAATGAATGGTGAATTATGCCCAAATGTCTGTTGCCTTTGTTAGGATGAGATCTATTAAGAGAATTAGATGCATAAATAACCTTTAAAGATGGAGAGATTAAATTACTAATACCAGAATCAAAAGCCATAGAGGCAAGAGTGTTTATGTTACAGGATTCCTCTGAGGAGGAACAGATTCCAGAAGAAGTAGAAAATGCAGTCATCCCTTTTGTTTGGCCAAGCGGAATCCCAGGACGATCTAAACTGGCAGAACCGGTAAAAGTGACTTTAAAACCTGGAGTCAAGCTGGTAAGACAATTAAGTTAATTACAAAGTTTTTAGTATATGGGCTTTTAGTAGAATGTGAGTCAGAATACAATACTCCTATACTGCTGGTAAAGAAAACGGGAGGTAAGGAATACTGACTAGTTCAGAATTTGAGGGCTATAAATCAAATAGTCCAAGATATACACACAATAGTAGCCAATCCATATACTCTACCATTTATGTTTAAAAGAGGAACATAAATGGTTTACTGTACTAGATTTAAAGGATGCCTTCTTTTGCATACCTCCAGATATAGGAAGCCAAAACATATTTGCTTTAGAGTGGGAAAGCCCTGCCACAGGACGAAAAATGTAACTAACATGGACTGTACTTCCACAAGGATTTAATAATAACCCTACAATATTTGGGAATCAATTGGAAAAAGTTAGAAATATGGAAAAGGCAGAATCAAGGCAGAGGCATGTTGTTGCAGTATGTGGATGATATCCTGATAGCAGGAGAAAATAAAGATTAAATAAATTGTGACTAAATAAATTCTGCTTCTTTACCCCCACCAAAGCAAAATCATGTTTGTGTTTTCCTGTACAAGACAAACAGACTGTGTCAACATTTCCGAAGAGCTACTTAACTGAAAAATCATTTCTGACCAGCCTATAAGATGCAAGTCAAAGGATGTCTACTGCCTGCATTGATCAGCATTGCTGATTCAGATCTTAATGGTTCTGTCATACTAGCAGAGATTGAAGAGATAGCATGGAAGGCCGGTGCCTACTACTCCTACATTCAATCTTTGCATTGCCCCAGGCAAAATTCACCTGCTTTTTTTTTAGGAACTAAACACCCTCAAACAAATCAGTTTTGCTATCCACAGTAAAACAGCCTATGCCTTATTCATGATTGCCTGGTGCATTACTGTGATGAGGAGGAAAGCTTCTGTTAGAAACACAATAGAAGAAAACATCAAGTAGGAAACCCAGTTCCGAACCTAATGGGGATCAAAATTAATTTTAAAAGGGCTTAATCGAATAGAGGACTATTCGGTTAGAGTGTACCATCATTCCCTTGTCTTTTGCTGTGCAGGTTAGTTATTGCAACTCCAGGTAACTTCACTTTTCTAAAAAAAACCTTTTTAAATAACAGCAAATGTCATTACAGTGGCCCAAGCGCTATTTCCTTTTTGTCTCAACAGAAATTCTTGTTTTAGAAACACTCATTAAATAGAATAGTAATGTAATTCATTGTCTTAAAAGCTGGCTGGGAGGATGTTATATATACTGGTTTGTGCAACAGATTTTTACATAGGATACGTCACTGCATTTCTCTTGCTGATTTAAATTACCAGACTTGCCTTATTTTAATGTGCTATGGAAATCCAAGCCAATGTGTTTTACAACAGCCTTAGCTGTCCAGCTTATCCTGCTGCTCATGTAGCAATTTTTGAATATAAATTGTTGTTTTTTTCTAATTATCAAATGCAAATGATGTTGACAATAACATCGTCTATTATTGTATCTTCATTATCATGCACGGGTACTACTGAGGCATTTTTAAGGCCAAGAGTACTTGGTAATTAGGCTTGGTAAAACCTTATTATTACTACATGTTTAACATGTCAATGAAGGAAAACAGCACAGTTAAATTAGCATATCTGAAAAATGAAGGTGACTTATAATTATAGCCTATTCCCTCCAATTTTAATCAGATATCTGAATATTAAGTTTCAAACATTACAGTTCACTACCTTTGTCTGGGTCATGAATTCCCACTATGTTCAAAGTAAAGGATGCCTATTGTAAATACATATGAAAATCTGTATACATACATTTATACAGCAATGCAGCATCATCCATAGGACTGTCCAGTTGTACCAGCTGCAGTTGCCCAGGTCTTGGCAGGGGTGCTGCAGGCTCTGTGACCAGCAAAATGCTGGCAGAAGGCTGCCCAGAAGTGAGGGGCGAGGGAAAAAGTGTGAGAAACAGCCCTGCCAGTCCCAAGGAGACAGCAGGAGGGGGAGGGGCTCCAGCCACCCCCCCACCCCTGCAGAGACTCCCCTGCCTGGAGAGCTGCGTCAGAGCAGGTGGGTATCTCCTCAGGGAGCTGCGGCCTGTGGAGGGCCCGTGCTGGGGCAGGGGAGCAGCGTGAGAGGGCAGGAATAGCAGGGGGGACCACAGTCCCCCATTCCCCATCCTCTGGTGCCGCTTGGATGGGAGGTAGAGGAGTCAGGAGTGTAAAAGTAATGTTGAGCCTGGGAAAAAAAAAAAAGGAGGTTGAGGTCAGGGTGAAGGTGTTTTAGGGTTTTGTTTTGTTGTTTGGGGGTTTTTTTGGTGTTTTGTTTTTTTTTTTTGCATTTGTTTCGCACCATCCGACTCTTGTAATTGACAATAAGTTAAATTAATTTTCCTGAACTCAAATCTGTTTTCCCCATGAAGCAATTGGCAAGTGATCTCCCTGTCTTTATCTTGACCCATGAGCTGCTTCATCTTATTTTCTCCCTTATTCAGTTGAGGAGGGGAATGAGGAAGCGGCTGGGTGGGGGTGTCTGGCAGCTAGCCAGGGTCAACCCACCACACCGCTTAATAATCTGACTTGACTTTATGTTGCTTGTCAGAGACACCACACAAGTTTATGCCAATAACATTGACTAAATGCAGTGTAAAAGCATTAAATGTTGTTTGTTTTTTTTTTTTTTTACAGATCTATTCAAGGGCATCTAAAGAACACCAAATTAACTTGTAAAATGAATTCTATGTAGTCAGCTTTCTACTTCAAGTTTTAACTCCCTGTCTTCACTACAATATTCACACCCAGAACAAAGCTGTGAAGGTCTAGCTTTTGTCTATCCTTGACACAGCCTCTTGGGGTCCCACTGGAATGAAACATGGGATTCAGACAGCATTCCTCCTCCATAAATTAGAAGGTATCAAAGGAATCAAATTATGCTGTCCTTTCAGTAAGCAAAGAACATTGACAAGGCTTGAGCTTAGCTCAGTTCTCCTCTAATGACCACAGAGGAGCTGCCTAAATTAACAGAGCTGTATGTCAGAGAGGAATGACACTGCAGGGAAGCCAGGAAAATCCTTTACTTGCTTACTCTAGGCAGCAATTCTTCAAGTTTGAGCTGGGGCTGCAAATCCAGGATCCAGCACCATTTGCTGAAACCAATGGCTGAACTGGAAGATCCACTATTCATTTCTATGCTACTTGTAATGTGAACTTTTAACAATGAGTATGACAACTACCCTGAATTCACACATTATTCTACATTTCAAGCAACCATTTTAAATTGCTCTTCCTGGGATATATGCATCAGCAGCAGCAACATGGTTTCATCAAAGCATTATGATTTATCTTCACATCTGCATATTCAATAGTGTACTGTGTTGTCAGTCACCATAAACAGAGCAATAATGCTGCTTTGCAATAAGACAGTCTCATATTTAGGCCTCTAACAAGATTTGAAGGTTTTCATCAAACCTCGAATAACCTACACAATGCACTGAAGACACTGTGCCTTTTCCTTTTACAGATGAGTAGATTACTTTGCTACTTCTTATCCAGAATTGCACTGGGTAAAGATCATAAGAAATTTTTAAGCAAAAAGTGAAAATATTCAATACTTTCATTCAACTATGAATGAAGGACATCCAGTCAGAATAAGACAAATCTGCTATAATTTCTAAGACCATCTGCCATGTAAAACGGTGCCTTTGAAGCTTGTTTTTTCTATCCTACTTCCGAATCCATAAATGATTAATGAAAATATGTCCTATCAAGTATGTGTAATTAAGATCTTTAGTTCCCAGACAAAGTTAGAAGGTGCTGAAAATAAATAGGAAATAATCAGTATAAATGAAATTCAAGTGAAAAAGACAATAGCAAAAAAAAAAAAAAAAAAGTTGAACTGAATTATGTCAGGAACCCCTCAATCCTCCTCAATAAATTCTCCTTATATTTAAGAGACTGAATTTGTAATTATTAAATAGCTTCCTGAATTAAAACCAACCAACCAAACAACAAACCATCACTACAACCAAACCACCACCACCACCACCACACCACCAACCACAACACACACCAAAAGAAGGAAACCAAATACTTCTTACTTCTGTTCATTTTATTCTCAGGACTAATTTCATTAAGCCAGCCTTAATTTAATTTACTAAGTTAACTTTTATGTTCAACACAGTTTGCCAGGATATTCGGCTGAATGTGTGAAGAATAAATTTTCTCTTATAAATGAATGAACAAGACTGGAAGAAGATAAAATGAGTAAGTGATTGCAGTTAACCAAAAAGTTCCATTTTGCTCCCTTATGGAGAATGATGGAATATCATTTTATTGAACTCCATTATCCTAATGAGAAGATATTCTTGATCTTAGCTAAAAGGCTGGAGAACATATTTTAATGACTTACTACTTCTGCTTAATAGGGAGATTTCATAATTACTGAAACTATGTCTGTTTGATTAATGAGTCTTTTCCAGCATCCATGCATCTTCTTTCAGTTTGGTTGACAATACACACTAGAAGAACACGCACGTATCCATAGGTGCTTTTCATCCTGTATGTGTGTACAAGCAAAACATTATTGAGAAGAATAATAAGGAGGACCAAAATTAGGACAGCAAAATTCTGATTTTCACTATTACAAGCAAAAGTTTGCAATTTTCCCCTCCTCTTCTGTTCTTATACAAAAAAAATCAAGTTTGCAATAAACATTTAAGCAGAACTTGCAGTGAATTATATGGCCCATCTTATGGGCATCTTAGGATGGCTTGCAATCAAATAGGAAAAAAAAAATCAACACAGGAAATACATAAAGGAACAATGATGTTGTGTTATTATAAATACAATATCCACACATAATACTAGCATAAGAAAAGGACTGCAGTTATTCTCAAGTTCTTTTTTACAAGCTGCTCAAAGAATGAGGAATTGTGGTGTGCCTTATGCCAAAATTCCCAAGAGGAAATTAAATTTTTAGGCCCACCGTGTGATACTTGATGCTCAGAAATGATAAATGAAGACCTATTAATTAATCCTCATGCTTAGAGGTCTCGCTTGTAGTATTAGGAAAAAGATTTTAAGGAAAATACTACAAAAAAACCCTTCATGCTTGATTTAACTTTCCACAGGCAAGAAGTTAGAGAAAAATGCTTGCTAAATAACTAATGAACATAATTGGTAGCTTATTTTAAATAAAAGAAGATATCTGAATAGCTTATATAAAGGTATTTTGTATTATTTACATAATGAAAGAAGGTATTGCCCCACTATTGCATTATCCTGACCTCAAATCTAAGTTCATTAAGAGAGTTTGCTGCTGCAAACGTCAAACCATTCTTGAAACTCTCTGAGTGTACATAAATTTTACTGCCCCAGCTGCCAATTCCTTATTAGAGGTATTTTAAAGAAAAAGTCCTTGTTTTCAAATAAAAATATCAATTTAAAATATATCGATACGTTGCATTTTACATTATTCTTAATTCATATACACTGAATTACCTTTTGTATCATGGTAGAACAAGAATTTGCCATGTGATATCTCTTTTGCTATTTGTAATATAATGTGGAAATAGAGTTGTCAATCTGTTAGTCTGTAACTCTGAGACAACTCTTTCTGAGACATGTTTCTTGAATTCTTATTTCTCAGCTAATATTTGGTCATTAATATGAATATATTTTTTTTAATGTGATAATGGTAAAATACAGGTGTTCAAATCAGAAATCTACTGCACTTCAGTATAGGTAGCAAGGCTACCTATAGGCTCAGAAAAATCAAACCTAGACACCACTTACGAAAACTGATGTATTTGGGTGAAAATGCATTTAGCATTCATTTAATGTTTAGGAAAGAGAAAGCCTACCATTGAGCAATATGCAGGGTATTAGGCATAAAATATAATTTCCAGGTCACTGGTTCCAACTCATGAAGCCCATCCTCCCATTTTGTACCTCAGAAACATTGGCAAAAGTTGTATGACACATTGGAAGCTAATTGCAACCAAGAAAGAATGCAAAGAACACAATACATACCTCTTCCACAGTCACAAGAATGGTAGAAGGATGTAACAGTTACACTGTGTTCAGGTCATCTCTCTCCAAAATTTTTCAAAAAGTGAAATGGCTGTAGAAATATTTCCTGAAGGGTTCTGAGGGGTCTTAGGATTTCAAAAGCCCCAGTAACAATTTTTGCCATCAAAATGTCTGATTTTTTGCTATCTCCATATAAAAAAAAAAAAAAAAAAAAAAAAAAAAAGAATTTTTTTTTGGTGGAATTCTCTATATCTGGTGCAATGGAGGGACTTAATTGTTCCTTGCAGGTGTCTGTGTGCAATTCTGTATAGGGGGAAGGGTCAGCCATCAACCACTGTTCATAAAATAATTGCAGTACACATAAATGTATAAAGAGAGACTCATTATCTATGGTTTTTTGAATGATAGCACCGGCTGCACACTGTTTTACCTGAAAAAAATTAGAGCTTGGGATTTCAATTTCAACTGAGGTAAATCAGTTTCCAATTCCCTTCTGTATCTAAACGTGACAGTCTATTGACTAAGACACAGATTTCGTGCAGCATTTCACATAGAAATTTCAAGTTACAAAAAAACCAATATGAAAGACAGCCTAACTTTTATGCTTACATTTTATCAAGAGAAAATGCTTAGTCTCAACAGGTGCCTCATAAAACACACCACCTGCTCAGTGACTGTATAAGGAAAACACTCCAAGATATTTCCCTGTTGTAGAAAAGCCATGTTGGTTGCTGTCAGCTTCTAGACTAAGTTTATGAATGGATAAGCTGCATCTTTGGAAAAGTGCTCTCTCTGCAGCCATACTGACAGACAGACATGAAAAGCATCAAATTCTGACTGTGATACCAAAGCATCACAACTGACTTCAGGGGAAGACAGTAGTTTATCTAAGGAAGTGTAATGAGAGCAGATATGAGCCTAGTGCAAATATTACAGTTTTCAGTCATGATTACATAGCAATTAGTTCGCTATCCTTCTGCTTTTCAGTTCTGATCAGTCTTTATGATAGTTCGTTGTATTTGGCTGTAGATACAAGGAAAATTACTTCTATGTAAGGGAAAATGGAAGGCAGAACAAGTGTAAGCAGAAAACTGACCAACAATAATTGGGCTAATAAGCTCAGTATAATACTATTAATACAGTTATAACCTCTAAGTTTAGAGGTACTAATTCATAATTCATATTTACTAAGTCTCGTGAAATCACTATATTGTTTCAATACCATAAAGACATGGTTTCATGATAGCTGATACCCTTACAAGCAGTGCAAAAGAAAAGCACAGAATAACTGAGGAGTAAGTTATCAGCAGAAAAATGTCTGTGGGTATGGGCTGGGTAACACTGTGAAAGTTAAAACCTCCTAGACAGTAACTAACTACCCTAGGCAGTTCAGTACATATCATACCAGGCATCTCTGAAAGTAAAAGTATCCGCTGGTATCGTTTGTGCAAGAAAGCTGCAAAAAACCAAAATCAACTAGGCATTAAAATTCACATTCTCTGTGGACAGGACACAGAGAAGGGACCAACAGGGCATATTTGCAAGTGAGTTGCAAGTGTAACTGGATTCTCAGCTGGACATTTTTTCCCTATGGTTATGACAGAACTAAGCCCTGAGGTTGTTCTGTTGGCCTAAGATGGCCTAAAGGACTCTGGAGACTCATGAGACTGCTGGTTGAGCTTCAGCATGATAGTTTGCGAAAAAAAGTGAGAAGTAAAAATCACAAGAAGCTGAAAAACTTGTCACTTGCAGATATGGAGAAAGACTGATATGGATAAATTATTATTCACTACAAATCTGCCAATGAGAATTAGGAAAGTAACACAAAGGGTAGAAGGAAGAAGGATAAGACTGAAAAAGAGAGAAAAAACACTACCAAGAACTGCTGAATACAAGAACTTGTTCTACTGTTTGAAAGCCAGAGCCAGGTTTTTCTCCCAACTCACTAGCTTTCATAAATCAAAAAAAACCAACCAAACAAACAACCAAACAACGTAATCCACTGATAATATACCTGTGTTATGCACTCGTTATTCATTACAGGCAGCTCTAAGAACTAGTTTTCATCCTTTTTGCACTTGACGATACACACACGTGTATGGGTAAAAGCTCCCTCTAGTGACACTGCTTGTTAAAGTCGAGGAAAGAGAAAACGTTTTCATGGAAACGTTAGCAGATTTCAGCTTTCACAGATGCTAGGTAAGCATTCAGTAGTTAGTAGCAACTAATTTACCCAATGAACAAATCTTAAAATCATTATAAGTTTAAAATTATTATAATTTAAAGATTACTACTATTTAAAAAAAAAAAGAATAAAATCTATGTTCTATCATCCCACACAATGGTGTAATATTACTGAATGGATTTGTAAAGATCTTTGACATGGAAGCTGAACATCATCTGATTTTTCCCTTATTTGCACTGGTTTTATTGAGCACAAAAATCCATTGGCTAGATACATCACCTAATGATGAAAACTGACAGGTAGTATGAAAGAAACAATGTAGAAAGAAGAATGTTAAAAATGTTAGAGGAAGCATGAGCAAGACAAATACAAAATTTATTCTTTTATGATCTCTGTACTGACATCTAGTTAATAAAACCATCACTGTTCACAATCCACAAAGATAATATGTGAAAAGTGATTTTTAAGGATGTTGTAGGAAAAAATCAAAAACATCAAAGCACTACATTGGTGAATAAGTACGAGAGGGAAGACAAATGCACAACAGAGTAATTTGTTGTTCTCTTAAATATATACAAAATTCAAAATGGAAGTGGTGTTTGCTCTAAACTCAGCTGGATTGAAAAGTTTAGAATCCATCAGAAGTGGTTAAGAGGGTATCAGTAAAATAATCACCAGAAGTGGGTCAGATGGGAGTAGAAGGGGGTGGGAGGTGACTAAAAATAATAATTAAAAAAAAATCACTGAGAGATTAAGTCAAGCTAGAATAGAAAGCAAAACAAAAAACTG
This sequence comes from Podiceps cristatus, assembly GCA_000699545.1. Classification (NCBI taxonomy): domain Eukaryota; kingdom Metazoa; phylum Chordata; class Aves; order Podicipediformes; family Podicipedidae; genus Podiceps; species Podiceps cristatus. The sequence continues at coordinate 19,187 of KL274547.1, read as the reverse complement.
ATTAAGGAGCAAGAAGAAGTAGAGACATTTTAGTGAAAGAAATTCACATGGGATATGAATCAACCAAGCATTGAACCTCAGTAGAAATACATTACAGTCATAAGAGAAAATGCCTTAATAAATGTAGTTTGATTGGTCCATGAATCTCTGAGCTCCATGAGAGACAATAATCTTATTTATTTATGGAAAACAATTCTTTGTTTTGATTTGATGGAGTCAATATGGGGGTTCCAGAAGGTAAGAGGCCACTGGGACTATTAACAGTATGAGCTAAGAATTATCCAAAGAATATCACAAGCTCAAGATTGCCAACATGCCAACATTTTGGTAACTTTAATAACATTTTAAGAAGCAAGTTACATCAAGAAAGACAGAATCTTGGACAATGCAGCTCTTCTAATGAAAGGCAGAGCTCCCCCTTGATGGCAGCCCCAACTCAGTCAGGAGAAAAATGATGGCCGTAAATGGAAACACAAAAAAGGAACTAGAAATCCCACAAAACTAACTAAATCTAAATCAAAACACTTTAAATTCAGCATATTCTAGTTTGCCTTTACACTGTCTGCAAAAACTATTCTATCAAACAGAGAAATACTCTGTATTTAAAGCTCAGTAACCTTTAATAGGTAACGGATGGTAGAGAATTTAAGACACACACATCATCTTTCTCACTTTTTTTTTTTTTTTTTAATATTGTGAGAAAATAGGATTGCTTTTTTTTTTTCCTAGTATGTCTTTTGGTTTTTAAACGGCAATGGAAAAATCTTTGCTCTTTCTGGATCTTTCCATTGTAATGCACTTACTAATTGTCTGTTTTGCAGTTGTTCACCTGCTAATTCTTCTGGGTTAATTCATCTCTATTTTAAGAAAGAAAGAAAATTGTGATCAGCAAAAATCCAAATCCTTAATTGGGTTAGACGTCCCTAACTACCTGCTTAATGAAAGAGCTCTTTGAAACTTGTTATCTGTATTTTGACAAAAAACTTTAGAGTCTTTTTGAGGAAAATATTTAAACAACCCTTTCATTATTTCTGTATCTACCATGCCCAGTTGCAACAAACACACATTTTAAGTGTAAGATGCCAGAAGTTTTATATGACAGAGTACAATGCTCTTTATACCTACACATCAAGCAATGAGTATAAGAGACCCTCACCAGAGCATTTATGATTTACAGTACCACAAGAGAGACTGCTCCAAAGCAAAGCACTTGAGGATTCTTGAATCATCAAGGCCATACAGTAGCATTGTCTTTGTAGTGATGCACCAGCACATTTTCTCAAATCACTGATGTGTCTAAATAGAAGGCACCTAAAAATGGTCTGTCCTTTGGTAGACTTACACTATCAATTCCCAACACCTGTAGTCATCAATAACCAGTTTAGGGAGAACAAGTAAAGCTCCACTTACTTTCCAAATTACAGAAAGATATCCATGTTACAGAAATATGTCATAAGTAAATTCATTATTTCTGGCCTCATTGGATTAATTTCTGCTAGTATATGACTACAGCTTTCAGTGATGCTACTTTGCATATATGCAAATACAAAACTAATTTGAAACGAGAGTTAAGAGTAACATAGCATGTAAATCCTAACCTATCACCAAGAAATTTCATCTTTCTACTGGCAATGAAATTTTGTGTCACTGACATAAGCTGTTTCTCAATAGGATTCAGACATAACGGAAAAAGTAGACAAATTACATGGTAGTTTGTCTGAGAAAGCTAAATACCGTATTTTTCAAAATGTATTTAAATAAGACTGAAAAGGGAAGAAAAAAAGGTGGAAGTTGGACAGAAGGGTCACTTTAATAGCAGGGTTTGTGTTAGCAAAATGAGATATTTTCATGAGGCCTGAAGAGATTTTATGCGTAAATGGTTGCAAAGGCAAGCATGGAAAAGACCTCAGGGCTCTTACCAAAAATACTGATGTCCCAGCCCAGTACCTACATTTATTGTGAGCCAAGGCGTGCAGCCTACCATTTACAATGAACAGAATTCCAACACTTTCAATTAAACCCAGAAACTCACCATGCAAAACAATCAATTCCATTTCATTCACCTTGAGTTATGTTAGTGATAATATGCAGTATTTTAATCACTGCATCCACAGAAAAATAAGCTTATTCCACTTTTGTACTCTAAGCAAGTCTTCAAATAAGGGGAGGAAACAAGGCTGAACTGGAACGCACTACAGACAAAGCAGTTTGAAAAGCAAAAGATCTTAAAATTTTGTGTGATTTTAAGTATAATTGTAGTCAAAAACATGTAAAAATTGTATCTTCTTATTAAGAGATACTACTTTATGTGTAGTCTGATAACTTCTACTAGCATTGTAATCCAGAGTGATAGACCATCACGAGGATGAACGTTTAATTTATGTAGTATGTAGCAGAAGTATTAACCAGAGCCCAGATTTAAATGATTGTTATGAATTAAAGTTTAAGCACATAAATAGTCCACAAAAAAGGCAGTGGGATAGTTAACCTGCTAAAACCAAAGGACAGTTATATCTATTGGAGGTGGAGAGGAAGTAAAGCACGTGGCCTAATTTGACTTGTAGTCCAAAATAAGATACCCTCCAGAAACACTGAATTTTCTTGTTATAAAACGTTGAAAAAGCACCAGAGCTTCATTTCAACTTTGAATTAACATGTCAGAACTCTTTAATAGAGTTTATTTAAATTAAAACTATGTTCTGATTTGGCACACCATTACCTTTTAAAATGTGTTGCCTCTTGATAACAAACCTGCATGTATAAGTCTGTTTTCATCCAAAATGCCAGTCCTTACTAAATGATCATGCATGTTATTTATACATAAGCAAGATCGCAGTCCCCAGTGAAGCACAGCTATGTGTGGTGAGAGACACAGCAGCTGCTCAGCAGAGCACAGCACTGCTACAGGTTAGGAGTGGAAAGGAGGACGAATATTAAGTTCATTTACTTTGACTTATAAATAATGGGGGCGGGAGAGAGGGGAAGGGGGGAGAAAGCCTACCAGACACATTCAGTGTTGCTTGCAAAAATTTACAGAACATTGATAGACCATTTTATTATCACCACATAAGACATGAAGAAAAAAGAAATGAAAAACTTCATAAAATACAGTATTTGCTTCAGACATTTCAACTAGTCAGTAGTTTCCCTTCTTCCCAAAGTCAGAGGAATGAAGCAAACATACACAACGCCCTGCTGAAGCTAGCTACATAATCAAAGCCAAAGGGTGTCAAAAAAAAAAAAAAAAAGTACTGGAAAGTACTATCAGCCCTTTCTCCCTCTCCTGTAATTCAGAGGAGTTACTTCAAGCACCTCTGCAACTTAGTAACTCCCACTCCATGGGATGGAGAACAGCTCTAAGGGAGAGGGATCTGTGGTCGCAACTGTGCCTTATAAACAGGGATGTTACACGACAAAAAATTCAGCAAGTGCAACCCAGGATGCCTTGATGTCATATGCTTTAGCAATCCACACACCATATCACAAATCTTGCCTTCTGAAGGAATATGGAATATGACTTTGTAAATAACATCATCTCAATTACAGTTTTCAGTCAGAACTGTTATCTGCATTTTTCACACAAAAAGAAGCCAGTTTCCCAGTTAAAAGGAATTTCTAATGCAACATTTCTTAGAAATTTTTAAAGTATATTGTACTAAAAAGTAGTGTAATTTTTCTCCTTTACCCTCCTGATCATATCACAGAAAGCCATTCTATTTTATTCTACACTGATTTTTATGCTGTCTTATAACTGTAATGTCATCCAGTGCCATATCAAGCAATGCCACTATCATTTGTCATTTGTAACTAATTTTTTCATTCTTCCCCTAAAAAAAAAAAGCACAAGAAAAAACAAAAAAGAAAAAAAAAAAAACACCAACCCCCCCCCCAAAATAAAACCAAACCACAACTGAAAAAAAACTAAAAACCCTAAATCCACACCCCAACAAAACAGGGTACAGGGTGAACATAAGAATGTGTTTTCTCTTGGTAAGATTTTGATTCTGTTTGAGAAATAAACCTTAAAGAACCTGGCAAAAAAAAAAAAAAAAAAAAAAAAAAAAGAATGTGACAGGAGAAGGGAGACCTTTGATTTTAATGCCACAGTTCACTGATTAGCAGTGCATAATCGATGACAGAATAGATGCCACTGTGGGAAACTCTCTGTCATGGTATGCCACCTCTAATGAGAGGACTGCTTCTTTCAGTAACAGTGTATTATTGACTTGGACTATAGTTTAAGAAAGATCAAATCAGCTCAATTAGGATGCTCATTTGTATTCAGGACCTGCCATCCAGAGTTCAGTTACTAGCACTTTGTACCTGAAGATAACAAAATGTTTGTGCATAATGTATCTTTTCATCCTTTAAATTGTAAAGGTCATTGGATGGGAAGGCATTGCTTTTCTGACTGCTATTCTTCTACAGCCATTTCATTTTAATCTCTGTACATCTATCATGAACTATTGACATAGGAAAGCGAGGTAAGAGCAGTTGCTATTTTTAATCCCCCCCCCTCCCAACCTTGTATTCAAAGTCATAGCAACAGATATATCCTTCCCTATTTGAAATAAATATGGACTCATTTACAGACTTGGTAGAAATCTTCTACCCATAAAGTCATTTCTTCT
>KL274547.1:0-14529 GCA_000699545.1 Podiceps cristatus | reverse complement strand
GAATAATTTTCTTTGGTTCTGTTTTGCATGATCATAAGGGCAAATGAATATCTATACCTGTTCTGTATACAAACATAATCCTTCACATCCACATAGTAAAACACACATAACCGATTATTTGGTCGGGTCCAATCAAAATCACCAATGAAAATGCATTAGTTACATTTTTCAGAAGACTATTTACATTTACTGTTCAGTCCAGGTGTGCAAATATTTGGGAGGAGTGTGTTGTTTCATTGACTGAGCTAAGAGTAGCAGCATTTTGTTTTAAATCACTATAAAACTTCTCTGAAATGTTTGTCCAAGTTCTGCGTATTATAGAAGTGTTCCCCTTACTCCCCTTACAGGATGGCAGACCTGACATTCTCAAGCACACACTATTTGCACAGTTGTGCTTGGCTGAGGGCATCTCATTCTCCATCAAGGGGCTGTAGGCATGAGTTCAAATATCCTTGCTGCTCCTTTTAGAGCCAGAACTCAAACTTCAATAAAGTATATTAACCCTTTTGCATTAGCCTTCCCATCAGGACAAGCCATGTAGCCACTTACAGTGCAAGACAAGGGGTAGTGGGTACAAGTTACTCCTAGGAAGATTCCGATTGGTCAGAAAGGAAAATTTTTCAGAATGACAACAATCAGCCATTGGAATAATCTCACCAGGGAAGTGGTGGATTTCCCAACATTGGACACTTTTAAGATTTGGCTGGAGAGGGTGCTGAGCCATCTTGACTAGACTGTGCTTTAGTCATGAAAGGTTGGACCAGATGATCCTTGTGGTCCCTTCCAACCTGGTATTCTGTGATTCTTGTGAGCCATACTCACATTCCCTGCTTTCCTAGGGTGTGACTGCTCATGTAAATCCAGTCTCATGATGAGACTCATCCCTGTTGGTCATGCAACAGATACACAGAAAAAGGTGATCCAGCCTACAATCAAGCTTGACAATGTCTTTCTAGCCCTTGTAGCCCTGGGAACAGCTCAGAGCAGGCCAAGCAAAGCTTGCTGGTAGAATTTACCTGGCCTCAGTAGTACAATTTTAGGCAGCAATCAGTCCGTGTGATTAATCAAAGCAGCAAAGCCACAAGAAAATACAGTATCCAATAATATATTCTCAATACAGCACTGATACATGCATGCAAATGGGACATTTATGGAGTGAATAAAAGGTAAGGAAAGAATTCTTCTCCACTATGCTATTCTTTACAGTCTTTGATATTTCTTCTTGAAGCAAAAGTTGCTAGACATAGTGTGCTGGTGCTTATTGATAAGTGTCTTGTCTTCACCTAAGACATTCCTTGCAAAGGAGTCTGTGTCTTTTTGTACAGGTGCCTCAATATTATTGTCTGTAGTACTCTGTTTATTAAAAAGTCAGTCAAGAAGTTTCATTCTAAATCATTTAGTGCACAATCCAAATGGTTGGATATTACAGTGAAATTGGAAATAAGCAAAATAAGTTTTTACTTATATTAGGAGCACTACTGGAAAGGACATATGCATACACCAATATTTAGGAAACAGTCATCGCTTTAAATAGAGGGATACTGCTGCCTTGTAAAATTAAGCAGATCTTTACTGACACTTTGTATTTAGGTCTAAGGTTATTCCAAGTAATCATCTGAGACAGTCCCTGTTACAAAATCACCGTCTATTAAGTAACAGCATTTGTGCCATGTAAGCATGTTATCTAGCGTAAAGCATGACAACATAATGAGACAAATTATGAAGTTCAGTAATGTCTGTAATAAAGCAAGAAATAATGGCCATTCTTCTCTTTTAAGTGAATTCAGAAAGGATAGTATGCACCATAGCATCTAAACCAAAGAACGACTGACAAGTATAAGACAAGACAGAAACATTTGAAACACGTGAGCAGAAGCAGCTAGAAATCTGAGAATTAACTGTTCATATTTCCTCAGGCTTATTAATTATCTTATCTTCTAGAAGACACCAGAGATAATTGGGGTCTGAAGCCCCTTTACATAAATGAGATTTTAAAGCCAAGATTCTGTCTGTTCTGCTTGAATGGTACTGGCAATAGAATACAATTTTATTTACAATATATTATTTTCATTATTTCATCTGTTTTGTTGTAAGTATAATTTATTTCTGCACCTATATTTTAGTAAGTATTATAGTCATTTATAATTTTAATTTTATAATACCTTACAAAAAGTGTCATCTACCATTGCCATTGAGGGAACTACAGAATGGCCAGTCTGCCACTTTTCATGAAATGTAATTTGATTTCACTGCAGCCATTTACACTTCCATGGCCTTTTCAGGAGAGAATTACAATTTTACTGTTTTCATATTTATTTATATAAAATACAGCACCTTTCCAGGATATACATAAACTACTTTAATGTTTCTTTCTAACCATTTTAAGTTGTTCTGTTACTAATTAGCAGAAAGTTTAGGTAAGGACATCATAAAATATAAAACATTTTACTTGTTTTACCAATTGTTATTTCAATAGGCTAATAAAACAATTAACAAATAAAAACTAAGGCCAAACAAGTGATCTGATATCCATGCCTAACATTTCATCCAGCTTCCTTGGTTTTGGACATAGCACATCTTTGAAAAAGCAGCCAGTTTTGGTGTCTGACTTACTTCTTTCAATATTTGTTACAATACCAAGTCATAGCCATTACAAAAAAGGTGCATTATTCTTCTCACTTGAATTAATGTTTTCCTCATTTCAGCCACTGCTTGTGTCTTGTACCCCAGGTTAAAATACCATGCTATACATCTGCTTGCTTTTTGCTTCATCCAGAAAGAGCTCAGGGTGACCTGACTATATGGTACAACATACAGAATCCCTCCATAACCACTGCCTTTTCAATAATCCTGCATCCTAAGGTAACGTTACTATGTTCCTATAGACATCATAGACATCATGGTTCACTTGGCTACAAATTCATATTTTTTTTCCTAAAGAGATTGCATGATTTAGCGTAATAAAGGGCATTTTATTTCATTTGCATGTTTTGCCAACAGTGATGACAAAATTGACTGGTTTTTGCAGGAATTTGTAAGATCACCATCAAGACCTACTACCCTTTCTATGAAATCACACTGGAAATATCCCCATTCCCTCTTACGTCCACATCATTCAGTGATTGTTCTCTCATGGGAAGCATGCTTTACGGTCATTAATCATTTAGTTCTTAAAGGACTGAATGAATATTTTATTATATGACTTACAACACTTAATACATTGCTGTTGTATAAACCGTAACATGCTTGCATTCTTTCCTTTCAGATTAGACCACCCCAAGCCCTTTGAGACAGATACTCATTCTCAGAGCTTGACATAATGAAGATGCTACTCTAGCAGAATAACAGATAGTGCTGAACAAACTGCACTACTGCAATAGACCAAAGCCACAGAAATTGTACAAAGAGGAAAAATATGACCAAGACAAAAAGACTGATCATTTGTAAGTAAGTAGATGTAGTCTTTTATCTCCAGATAAAGTGTATTTTTTTCCTTCTAGTAAAGGAAAAATGCCTGCGTTATCGTTTAGCATTTCCTATGCACAGGAAGTACTCCAAAAAAGGATACCATTCTGCATGGGATACTCATAATGTGAGCACCCCTGATTCCTGAAGCAGACCACAGGCAGTTGGTGCAAACTGAGATATAGCGGTGACTGTCCTAATCCATATAGACGGAAAATCCTGCAATAAAATTACTGAAGGATTGCAATTAGCAGCTCTTTGGCTTTCTCTTGACTCTAGTCACTTCTCATTTTAGACTTCAGTATAGGGTATGACCAGTACCCCCTGCTCCTGACCCCTGGTATTATGGTTAGCATAAGTGATATAATTTTCTAAGGCAAAGAGCCATAATATGTAACCATGCATGCCACGTATCACCCCCTTGTCAACACTGTGATTGTCAGCAGGATGTGATGACCCCCACTACAGAATAGACAGCCCTCATTGTCAGCATGGTGACAAAACTATTTACCCAACAAACATTGTCATTGGGACGTGGTAATACCCATTACAGAACAGGGAAGCATAACAGCACATGAGATATTGCCTAAACGTCAGGCAGCTACAAGTCCCAGGGACTTAGACCAGAATTGCTGCTGGACCACAAAACCCATAATCCCCCAATGGTCAGGGATGCCAAGGACTGAGTGACTGATTGTGCTGGTTTTCTCTGGGATGAAGTTAATTTTCTTCCCAATAGCTAGTATTGGGCTATGTTTTGGATTTGTGTGAAAACAGTGTTGATAACACAGGGATGTCTTCATTACTGCTGAGCAGTGCTTGGACAGAGTCAAGGCCTTTTCTACTGCTTATCCCACGCCACCAGTGAGAAAGCTGGGGGTGCACAAGAAGCTGGGAGGAGACACAGCTGGGAGAGCTAACCCCAACTGTCCAAAGTGATATTCCGTACCATTTGACATCATGCTTAGCCCATAAATTTATTCACTTTTACTCTTCGAATTCTCTCCCCCATCCCACTGAAGGGGAGTGAGCAAGTGGCTGCACAGTACTTAGCTGCCGCGGGAGTTAGACCACAACAGTGACTCATGTTCTTTAGGTAACGTGAGTCTAGCTTATAATTATTGTATCACATGCTGAATATTATGAGCTTGACCCATCTACAGAGTGTCTAGGTGATTAAAAGTCTAGGTAACTAAAGAGCCTTGACTGTAAGAAAGCTATACTAATTACTAGAAATTCTGTTTAACTGAAAGCTATAATAAAATAATGATAACTAAAACTATGATAATAAAAATTCTGTGTAACAATAACTTATGCTGACTGCTAGAAACTGTAGATAACAAAAAAGCAGTGCTGATTATTAAAATTTTATGTAATAGTATAGCTCTAATTAGAACTACAACCCTGTGGCCAGTCCTCATTCTACAAAGGATCCCTAAAAGAACCTGCCTGTTCCTGTAGTGTCAGATGGCATGGGTGAGGACAAAAAGCAAAATTCCAGTGTCATGTAGGATGCCACAAATTCAATTAAACTGCTTTCTACCTATTTTATGTTAAGTCTTCATGTAAAAAATAATAATGATGTATCTAGTAAAAAAGAAAAACAATCTCTTTATCATTTCAAGAAGTAGGAAAAGACTAGCTTAGAGAGAAATGCAAAAGACTTATTACTTATTAAAGTAATTTAATATCTGATTGAATTGATTAAAACCCAGAGATGTTAGCAGTTACCTTTGAGAAGTTGTGCTAACAGGGTATTAAGAAAAGATCTTGAAAAAAGTCAACATGGTGCTTATATTTAAAAGGGGGCAAAAAAATGGAGAAGGAAAGGAATGATCTAGTAATTTCACCCTTGAATCTTAAAAGGATAGTGGCAAGTATTCAAATAATTTTAAAGTCCCAACAAACGAGGTGACACCAGCCAAATTGTATTTGTCAAGAACAAATCCTACATGTATATAATGTTTTTTTCTATTTATGACAGTATGTCTTCCTTCCTAGGAGTAGTAGAAAAATGTTCTAAATCAAAACTTCATTACAGCTTTGAGGACTCATGTAATATTATCTTAAGTAACCTGGGAAAAGAGCCTAAATGAAAGCAAAATTAAGCAAAAAAGATTAGAGGTGTGTATGTACACCTCTGTATGTGTAGTTAGAATGGACAGATAGCCTAAATGGAGGTTAAGTGTCTCCCCTTAGTTAAAGGATAAGCAACATCATCACTGACAATAAGGACAATATAAGGAAAAAAAAAAAAAAAAAGAATGCTATTAAGCCCAGAGGTGACAAAAAGCTGGCTTTAGCAAATAAGTTTGGGAAAGAATTTATTGTTATAAAATGGAAGAAATTATCTCAGAAACAAGACAGGTATAAGAGTTATATGTATAGGCAGGAACTAATTAGCTGCACTAATGTAAGATAGGGAAGGACTGGTTAATGGCAATTGGCTATAAAGCAGAAGTATCACAGGCTGAGTAGGAATCAGCGCTTTCATCCTATCAGGAAAAAAACAAGTCTGACTGGGATGTATGAAGAGGAGGATCAGAGCCTCTTCTCTGCCCCTCAGAAGGCAAGGCCTCAATGATAGTGCTGTATCTCACTATGGGCATCATGCCTCAAGGAAGAAGTGGACCCTGAGGAGAGCAGTTCCAGACAGCGCACTGAGAATATGCGAGATACCGAAATCATGGCCTGTGCAGGGGGCAAAAGGAGGCTTGCTCAGCTCTGAAGAGGAGAGGAATTTAAAGACAGTTAAGGGACTGAAGGTCAAGAGAAAGAGAGTATTTGGTGGTTTACATCCATGGTAGCTACTGTAAGTAGTTACTAGCTTCAACTGGAGTAAGAAAAATTCAAAAAAGATCTGGGAAAAAAAGTTTAAAGTAACAAGTGATCTATTCCACTAGGGCAAACAGCCTGGGAAGCTCTGGAGAATGCACCACAGAGTCTTCAACAACACATCTGAGAAACAGCTGCCTACAAACACATAGCTCCTCCTTAGGGCAGGAGAATGGCCAGGATACTCCTTCCAGCCTCATGACTAATTCTGCTATCTGGCATCTGTACAAATGACAACAACAACAAAAAATCAATAAATGCTTCATAGGAAAAAAATAAGGCAACAGATTGATATGACCATGTAATTTTACTTAAACCAGTTCCACTCAAAAGTAAAATGGCTGAAGAAGTGAAGGAGCGTATAACGCTTTCTTTTTTAGTAGACGAAACAGGATACAATCTGCAGAAGAACATGGCCAACATTGACATAAGTGCCTTGATCTTCATAGTGTAGTGGAGTAACTTTGCTGTTTCCGTCACATTTTGAGGGAAGTCTTGTCACACCATTAATTTGGTCTCCTGCTGACAGTTTAGTGGAAGTGCACAGGCCTGAGTGAGCTCGTTTCTCTGCCTTACCAAGCCGGATATGAGGGATGTGCCAATGTGAAGAAATTTGCCTTGACAAGTCCAGAACATCAAACCTGTGCCTTTCTCTAGTTCACTAACAATTTAAAAGGAAAATAAGCTTCAGAAAACTTTAGTCCACAGGGTCTCTACTAAAAATAGCCATGTCTGTGAAACTGCCAGTAATGCATATGTGTAAATAAACCAGGCAGAAACTGAGCAGAACTGTTCCTGAACTCACTTCTGCTATTCAAAACAAAGTCAGAATAGGAGGTCTAAATGCACAAGAGGAGGCAGACATGGATGCTGTAACACCAACCACCATCTCGCCTCCCAGATTCCCCTTTAAACCCTGTGTCCATAGCTGGACATAATTTATGGCCAGCTGAAGTTGTTTTTTCTCTGATTAGCACTCACAATCTGCAGTGAAAAATGCCTTTTATATTAAATTGTCAGAAAAAAACCATAAGAGTTATATTTCTTCCTTGAATCGGTCTCTTTGCTTCAGTTTGGATTAAAGTACCCAAATAATGCAAATGCTGAAAAGCAACATGAAAAAAAAACAAAAAAACAAAGTAGTAAATGCTTCTACATAAAGTCTCTAACACATATAAAACTCACCTGAAAGATATGAGGCTTAAGTTTGCCATGTATCTACAAAATGGTAATTTCCAGCAGGGAAAAAAAAACAAAACAAAACACACCACCACCACCACAAAAAACCCCACACTACAAAGCAAGAACTTTCTATTTGCAACTACAAGAACAGTCTGTGACCAACAGATTAATGAATACGCTTTCTGTTGGCCACAGAAGAGGCTGATTCTTTTTTGAGTAATGTTAATACTATGGAGAAAAGTAAGTGAAGAAGAGAGATTCCCTTCTTATTAGGGGATAAGACAGAGTGAAACATACCTGAATAGGAACAAAATAAATACAACTCTTTTCCACACTATACATGATGTCACAGAAAGCAACCTTCTAAGCAAAATAAAAGGAAAATAGATTTCTATGCAGAAAGCTTCTATTATTTATTCACTTTTATTCAGATTGTATGGCCTCTTGGGGACAAACATTAGCAGGTAATTAACTATCAAATAATAAATTAAACACAGAAAGGAAATATTTGTGAAGACATTTATTTGCAGGAAAGTAGGAACAATTAGGCAATAGAATGTTAACTAAAGGCTTTATTTCTTTCCCTGGTGTCAAAATCCCCCCTGTATTCAAGTTTGCTGGGAACAGATGACTCTTGGGCAGAAGGACCCAAGTATTTTCTACTATGCACAGAGCATCAGTGATACTAAAAGTTACTAAATTTCGAGATTTCTTACAGTGGATTTTACAATCAGATAGGTGCTGAGAAGAAAAAGGGCAAATGTCTTGAAACAATTATTCCCCCAAAGACTTTGCCAAAAATCAGCTCTGAAGACGTTTAGCAATTTTAGTTTGGGAAACAGCACCTAGAGTTTTCATTAAATAATACATTCTTTTTAAAAGAAGCAAAACATGTCAAGATTGTGAATCTTCAAGGGTGTACATGGGGACAAAGTATACATATGTACACATAGTGCTTATTATGAAATAGATCTAGAAAGCCCTGTGAATTTTGTAGACCTGTAGATATTATCAAAATTAAGTCAAGGAGAAAGGATGGGGAGGAGGGGGCAGATAATATATCCTGTCCTATGAACTTCTATATTGACCCTATTAAAATTCGTTCTAGAAAATTCAGGCAAGAAGTCTCTTTGCCTCTAAGGTTAAATATTCAAAACCACTTTCTGAAGAAAAAGTGCTGCCGGCCAACTCTTCAAAATTACAAGGGGGAGTACTAGGTGTACTGCAGCACTTCTAATTGGGTCTATGGAACAAGGAATGCAAGAAAAGAAATGGTAGTGAGAACATAAAATACATTTTGCAAGCCAAAATGAAATGCTGAGCAACAACAAGATGTTTCAGCTGGTAATTTGCCATTCCTATACATCTTACTCCAGTTTTCCTACCTATGGTTACAGGCCAAAAACACAGTCCCAAGTGAGTATCAGATCCACTTTTGGCAGCACTGCCAAGCTGATTGGTCTCCTTTGCTTCACCTGATCAAACTAAGGCTAGAGAAAGTTTCCAGTAATGGACTGATCTGTAAGGCACTTCTTAGCACACAGGGATTTTATTTTCTTTTTCAACAGTTTGCATGTATTAAAAACAAACATTATATGGAATAGCAGGGAAATAGCTAAAGATTCTAATAACGAGGCAAACCAGCAGCCTGTTCCTGGCCAGGCTTAGCCTCTTGAACCTACCTTTCAGTTTCTTACCCTGTACCCTATTAGAATACAGTTTACATAAAATGAAAATTTGTTTTCAATTCTGTCACTAAATTTTAGAGAAAATATTATTCTCAGAAGGAAAATAACCAGTGAAGGGGGGGTTTTTTGGGGGGGGAAGTATTCTTAAATCTGCATTCTTTCAAGGGAATTACCACTATATTGAGAAACTTGGTTTTCAGTTCTTACTAATCTCATTTTCCAAACAATAATGAAGAAGAGACAACCATTTCCCCCACTCTACAGTAAAAGAATCATAACTGTGTGAATGTGTGTAATATTGTGTTTAAATTGGCTACATCAGGTTAAAGCTTCTTTCTCTGTACACATCAATTATTATTTTCCCAAAATGAATTCCTATGGTAGAATGATGTCAACACAATACTTGAGAATAGCGTGACACTGTCCTAAGTCCCCAAATTCATATTGGATGAGATTATTCTGCTGAGTTCACATTTGTCATGGTTAGTGTTTACATTGAAGAGCTTTAGATAACTTTTAATTAAATACTATAATACAGAAAGATATTAGTGCCATGATGCATCCATATTAACTAAGGAATTAACTCTGCCCTGGTACAATGTGGTTAGCTGCTTTTGCTGCCACAACTGCCACTCAGTATTTAATATTCTATACATATGTCTCTACTGTTGGCACCATATGAATCACTAAATTAAAGTGAAGATTTCTGTCAAATTTATCCTGTTAAACACGGGAGTAGCAGCCCATCCTACAGCCCACACTTCCCAGGTAGTCTGACACACAAAAGGACATCACAAGCCCAATGAATCACATCACTTTAATAGGAACGTTGCAAAGTAAATTAAATGTCAGAGAGGTAAGGCTATTGATTGAAATTTAGTACAAATCATAGACTACTAATTAATAACTACAGCTGCCTGTGAAGAGGCAAAACTGCCTTTCCATGTAGATTTACTCTTATCATTCTCATTTACTTTAGTTTTATGCTATGTTTGATGCGAGCTTAATTTTCCCCTGCTTGCCCTCAGACCAGGGGAGCCTGCCTTACTGCATTAGGGAATGCCAGGCCTTAATTAGACAGCCACAGTCCTTGTGGCATTCAGACTTTTTCAGTATCTGGAACCAATATTTGAGCTTAACATATTAATAATTTTAAAAAAAATCCCATCACCCTGTTCAAGTCTTAATTCTTCTTTTAAAGAGGGATGGATGCAATTTAAGTGCAAGAAGTTTTCCTCATAACTAATTATGTGCCCATGGGGTGGAGGGACCAACCAAACAAAACCCCCCAAAAACCACAACACCCAACAAAAACCCCATAAAAATCAATGTTATTAATTAATGTTATTAACAGAGAGCAAAACCAGAATATATATAAAAAAATATGAACGTGGTTCTAAAACATTGCAGTAGCTTTAAAATTTGCTAATTTTTTGAAAAAAAATCTCAATAGTTTTAGATTTTATTTAACTCAGACATACAGAGAGATTTCCCATAAAATAATTTCTGAAAAGAAGAAAACTGGGCAGAGTTGTTATAAATACACTCCCAAATCAGTCCGGCAACAGGTCTGGAGGGCAGACTCGGGACCAGGAGCTGCAGGGCAGATAGCAAAACAGAGACCTACGTAGGGCACACAGCTATCCCGTCAGGAGTAACAAAATATGGGACACCATATGAACGGTGACATAGCAAGAAAGAAGCGAGCTGTAAACATAAGTGGAATCTCTGTCACAAAATTAGATAATGTCACACATTTCTTAATACTGCTGACACTGCTTTGATGTCATCACTGCACATAAGCATTAAATGATAAGTCTCAAGAATTGAACTTGTAGTTTACATTTGGGTTTTCTTCCCCCCCTGCCACCTCAAGAAAAGAAGAAAGTTTCTAAGACAAAAAAAGTGAAGCTTGAACCAAACCAAAAGCAATGCTGACTTCACAGACCCGGGACAGGCACCTGTCCCAGAACTCTGCTACTTTGGAGGGAAATGGAGCTTCATGTTCATGAGAAAGAGAAACATGCCCTTTTGAACACTTCCCACATGCACTTGTTATCATATCAGTACCATGACAGTGACATGAGGAGTTATACCTTTAACAACAAAATTTTCTGGGAAAACTGAGTGACTTAGCCCAAATACCACTAACTACTAATGTTGTATCATTTTGTATTCCGTGCTTTGTTAGAAACAACTGAGACTTTTTTCAATTTCTTTCTTAATTAGGTAGTTACAGGTATTTCGATTCTTGATGGATTCTTATGAGCCTCTGTTCTGCAAATGCATCACTACAGAGGATAACGTAAAGACAGGCTGCAGGTATGAAAACCACAACTTTATTTTTGTCTCATAAACCCATCAGTCCTCAAGCAGAGGTAAACAAGTGCCATAAATCAAAGCTACTGATGCACATATAATCCAAATAGCCTCTTTGTATTACCAGCTGTCAGCATGGGCCAGTGGGCAACTACTGTACCTGTATTCATATGTCTCTTTCATTTAATGAGGCTTCATTTAACCTGATAGATTGCTTTGTTTTTTCTAAGGGTTAATTTTAAAATTATTCTTCCCTTGTTAGCCTCTTTTCCAAGTAATTCAGCTCCATGTTACAAGCATTTTACTTTTCTCACTTTAAAAGGAGTTACCAGAGCTAAAAACCTATCAATAGAAGGTGATCATATGTAATTCCAGTAGCATTTGTTTGTTTTGTTCTGTTTCTGTTTTACCCGGAGAAAGTAATTTTGAGTAATAGTATTTTCCAAAATGTTTTTTAAGTAGTACTACTTTTCCTTTTTTTCTCCTTTTTTTTTTTTTTTTTTAATAACTAAATAATTGGACTGCATTGTTGAGTCATAAGGGGCTACATGGAACAAGCAGTGACATCAGGAAATGAACACTAATATGTTACAGCTGTGTGTTTGCTAGAGAACAGGTCACAAAAGGAGCATCCCACCCAGTATGTTAGCTGCATCTTCTTTTCCAACCCAGTCCTATCTCAGATACCCTCACAAACCTTCACGTAAGACAAGGAGAGAGTGTGTACAGAGAAAAAAGATGATACATAATACCATTGGTAAAGTAGCTCCATTCCTATGCCCTGTTTGGTGGTTTGGGGTTTTTTGTTTGTTTGTTTGTTTGAGGGTTTTGGGATTTTGTTTCTTTGCTTTTGTTTTTTGTGTTTTTTGTTTTGTTTTGTTTTTTTTTTTTTTTGTAAAATTGTCTGGAAAAACAGGGTCTTTCAGACCCAGAAATACAGACACAAAAAACCTTTGGTATACATGCTACCTGTCAAAAAAAAACGCTAAGGGAAACAAACAAATTTTTAAACAGTTCCTAGTGTTTCATCCAGATTCAATTGCTAGTCCTTACTGGCTGGTAATCAGACCTGTTAAATGTAATCAGCCCCCTACACAATGGCTTAACAAGGCCAAGGTTGCAGCCCCTCCTGCACACCCATCCCCAAAGCAGGCTGTGCCAGGGCAATCAGTGGTTTTGTTGCAGTCTTACAGCACTTCACAGGCAGCCCCACCTATCAGTTATGAGCAGCCTCAATGCTCTCCTGCCCAAGTAAGAGTTCATAACTCTTCATTTATGTGAAATTTTCATCAGCTTTCAAAAATGTTATTAGCACATGTTGGAATTTAGGCTTTTTCAAGGTTATAATGCTACCATGATGCATTTCTAGGTTAATTCTTACTTACAGAGCTTAACTCAAAGTGCACGCACTTAGGAATAAAGATGACAAAGACTAGACCTGATATCTAATATTTAAGTAGCTAGCAGCTAAGATAATTAGGCTTCAAAATGAAGTATTTTGACTGTATTATTAAAGAACTTTTTCTGTATTAGATAGTTCAATTAATGTTTTAACTGTTTAATAGCTTGAATTAACAGAAGACTTTTACCAGTATCCAGATATCAATACCTTCAATTTTTCCAGATATCCAATACTTTGAATACTTCAAAATGAAAATCATTACAGGTGTAATGATTTTCATTTTGAGATACCATGAGATTTGAAGTCTTCTATAGGAACAGGTTATTTTTTAGCTGGTATCTAAGCCCTTCTGATAGAAGCGAGGCAGCGCAAACTGAAAGAAAAGTTGTAATTCATCACTGTTGTTCCTTTCCCTCTGTCCTTCCAGTCAGTTGATTCTGTGTATTTGCATCACCTTTAAATTCTGGGTGAAATAAATTAATAGTAAGTTATAAATTACAGAATCATTAAAAAAAGCAGGGGAAGGGAGCATAATGGTACTAAACTCCTCTTTCCATTTTGCTGCACAAGAAAGCAAACCAACAAGACTTGCTTATGCAGTTCACAGACTTCCCTGCACATGTGACCTGGCCCCATGTCATCCTGTCCTGGGGAAGATGAAAGCAGCTGACCTGAGTGAAGATGCTTCTCTCTGAAGAGCAGCAAAAAAATCACTTCTTTGAAGCACCTGCCAGCACAGAAAGGGGCAGTCACCAGCTGAGTTTTATGACGTGCAAGTACACAATGTCTGCGTTCACAAGCTGCATCTAGCAGCTCAGTTTTACTGCTGACAGACTGCCTGTCTGAGAAATTAAGACACTCACCTTCATAGCAGCTAGCACATTTGTTAGGGTCCGAAAGACATTTAAAAGTTATGCAGGTATGTATATTGTTCACAGGGAGCTCCATATAGCAGTTTCTTGGATGTGATCCATTAAAAAAATAATATTCACAAAACCAAAAATGCACAGCTATAACATGCAAAGTGACTTGAAGTAATCAAAGTCTATGATCTGACTAGTATATCAGGTAACAGGATACCACTTCAGTCTTGCAATTACATTAGAGAAACAGAGTTTGTTCCCTGTCACATGCACACTGTGTGATGAATAAAGCCAACAGTGATCCCATTCTGGGGACAAATTACTACCATCCAACTGAAAGCTCAGTTAAACAATAGTAATATTACATAACAGCTCAAAATGAAATTATTGGTAAAATACAAAACTTAATAGGAGTGTTACAAGATGCTGCTATAGGTGAACGAAAACACCTTCTGGATACTGGTAAAAGTCTTCTGTTGGTTCAATTAATGTTTTAACTGTTTAATAGTTTGAATTATCTAATACAGAAAAAGTTCTTTAATAATACAGTCAAAATACTTCCAAGTCTTTACTTCTTCCTCTGTTGTAAGATCACCCTACCAGTGTCCATCTAGGTCCTGTAATTAATAGAGACAGTTTTCTCTCAAGAAGGATTTGGAAGGGCAAGGTTAAAAGTTATCCCTATCTTGGGATCCTTGCTACGAGTTTGATACTGGTGATGGGACTTTCTCCCTTCTCAGTTTTGGGTCCTCTCAGGGCTACATATATATATATA
>KL274546.1:53065-81551 GCA_000699545.1 Podiceps cristatus | reverse complement strand
ACTGGATTTAACTCCATTCACCACCACAAATTGTGCCAGCTTTATCTGCTTCATCTTCCTTTGCATTTAAAATACTCTTCCTGTTTTCCTTTACATGCATCTGCCCTAAAGGATGAAGCCTTCATGTGCCACACATCTCGAGCGGAGCAGCCATACTCAAGAATAGCCTTTGGAGGCCAGTGGACAGAAATTGCCACTACTAAAGCCACAGAGCCTTAAGGAATACAACCACCTTCATCTACCCTCCTGGCCTGCTGGCTGCCCTCCAGGATCACTCTGCATTGCTGTGCAAGGAGTCACAAAGGTGCTGTTCTTTGTCGCCCATGAGGATTTCCTCAGAAAAGCGACAATAGGGAAACTGGGTTAAAATTGTTAAAATCATAGAATCATAGACTCATAGAAAGGTCTGGGTTGGAAGGGACCCCAAGGATCACAGAGTTCCAACCCCCCTGCCACAGGCAGGGACACCAACCTCCAGGCCTGGATCTACACAAGGTTGCCCAGGGCCCCGTCCAACCTGGCCTTGAACACCTCCAGGCATGGGGCATCCACCCCCTCTCTGGGCAGCCTATTCCACCCCCTCTCCTCTCTCTCCGTAAAAAGCTTCCCCCTAATATCTAATTTAAACCTTCCCTCCTTCAGCTTCAATCCATTCCCCCTTGTCCTGCCATTTTCTCCCCTTTTAAAAAGCTGGTTCCCCTCCTGTTTGTACGCTCCCTTCAGGGACTGGAAGGCTGCCATGAGGTCCCCCCGCAGCCTTCTCTTCTCTACGCTGAACAAGCCCAGCTCCCTCAGCCTCTCTTCGTAGGGGAGGTGCTCCAGCCCTCGGATCATCTTCGTGGCCTCCTCTGAACCCTCTCCAACAGTTCTGCATCTTTCTTGTACTGCGGCCCCAGACCTGGACCCAGGACTCCAGGTGGGGCCTCACGAGGGCAGAGTAGAGAGGGACGATCCCCTCCCTGTCCCTGCTGGCCACCCCTCTTCTGATGGGGTTAAAATAAAAAGGTGCATCACAGAGTAGCCATTGGTCATAAATCTGCTGTTTATTCTTTTTTGGTAAAACATGTAGACTTTTTGTTTTGTATGTATGAAATATCTGCTTTCATGGAAATTTTTGTCTAAATCCCCAAAGAGATGTTTTGTGTTGACAAAATATATATATATTTAATATCTTAGGGGGGTTATTGATAGAAGGTCATCATTTTCTGCTGAAAATTTGTCAGAAATGACTACCTTTCCTTGACGTTTTTGGGAAGGGGAAAAGCACTAACCATTTTGCCAGTAGCTTTAATAAGCTTCTAATATTTTCCTGGCGTATTCAGTACTTCTTGGCTTCTACATTTTCATTGCGACCCAGAAATTTGGGGTAGGAAGGAAGAATCAGGTACTCAAATAGCTGGAAAAGGACAGAAAAAAGCACTGTCATGAGGTGTCCTTTCTGAAGCCTGATGCTGCACAGAAGTTTTACATGTGGAAGGTGCCCAAAGGAAGGTACCGAGTACCCTGCCTCCATTACAGGAAGTGCCTGCAGCTAATACGATCGTTGTGCCAGCCTGTTAGCAGCACCCTTATGTTACAGGTGACGGTGTTTTACACCGATATTGCCCTCTTTCCCAGGTCAACTAGCCACCATTAGGGACTCAACCTCCTGGGGGACAATGGAGCCCAGTTTTTGTTAACTATATACTATAACCTTATGTTAAACCAAACATTGTCCTGTCAATCTAAACCATCTCATATTTGTGTCCTTTTATTGCTTGATATCCGTTTCTCAAGTGTGTAATGAATTCTGCCAAACAATCAGATATAAGTCTATCTCCAGCAATTTTTTTTTGGATTAATTTAGGGTACTAGAGTGGGAAAGAAAAGTTATATGGGCCAAAAAAATTAAACGTGGAAGGAAACAAAGACCTCTGAGGTCTTGGAATCACCACCCTTTGATTAGACTATTTTGCCTTCTTTACTTTTTAATAAAAGTTCTGCAGAGGCAAAAGGCTGTAGGCAAAAATCACCGGTGAATTTCCTCAGTTTTCTCTATGAAAACCAGAGGAGACAAATTGTTGGTATCACAAAGCACATGTTATTTAAAATGACTCTTAAAGCCTCAGCTCCAGGAGTCACTGCAAGGTGTAATGTACCTTAGCCTACTCGTCCATATTATTTACCCTTAAATTCAAGAAACCTTACTCCTGATTTTTTATTGGTTTAAATCTGAATTGATATCCCCAGAAGAACCCAGATAATTTAAGTACATATTGCACTGATCGCTGTTCCAACTTTTTAACTGTTTTTAATTAGTAGCACTCCATTCACTCTGATAAAAAGGTATTCATTAAAAAAGATAGGACAAACACCCCCTGCTCCCCCCGAAACCATCAACAAACCAAAGGTTTGTCCATTTTCGTCACCAGCCTGGGCAGGCCAGTCTTTTCTCAACAGATTGAGAAAAGATGAACCAAATAGAATGCGTGGAGGGCTAACAGATTCAGATTCTGGTGGGCCAAAGTGCAGGGAAACGAACTGAAAAACCAAGGACACCCACAAAGAATAGTCTGGTGGGTCCCTCCCGATTTATTTTGAGGAAAACTTAGCTCAAACATACTGTGATCACAACCTCACTAAGTGCAAAATGACATGCATTCCGTGGAGTTATTCCAGTCGATCTCAGCCAAGGGTCTGCCCAAAGACACTAATTTGAGAAAGACGTGTAACATGGTATGATTTTCAGGATTATGCTCCAGATGAGGAAGACTGAAGGTCTTGCTTGTCTTTTCCAATATATTCATTTCGTACCAACGTAACTGCGTGAACTTCAGAAAGCACCCGCTGCTCTTTCACTCTCTGAACGTAGCATCGCTGTTTAAAGTACGAAGGCGTGTCTAGCTGGCGTTGTTTCCCACCATGGGGGTTCAGGAAGCTGTAGGACTTGGCCTTAATGTCATTCAGGGTGCTGTGCTGCAGGAGACTCCTAGAAGTAAGCCACATCCCCAGCCTCAAGGTAGTGCAGTGGCGTATTCTCCACCATTTAACCTGATCCCTGAAATGCATCGCGTGGCACGTTACGGGCTTTCCACAAAGCTTGGCTTTTGTGTAATGGCACAGAAGTGCTGCCAGCGGGCACTAACTGAGCTTTGCTGTTAGCGGTAGCAGCATTTATCTCTTTTAATAGTTACTCTGTATCAGTAAGCAAACAATTCTGCTCATCTTTTAATTGTGGTATTGTTAATAATATCTGGCAGATGTCTATGTTGTACCTGCCGGTGATTCTAGCATTACATTACATGAATTACATGCAAAGTAAGTAACACTATGGTGTTATCTGGAGCTTTACGTTATAACTCTGCGTTACCGTTCAGTTTTATCATTGCCACTCTTCAACTATTTGGAAGTAACAGCTAAACCCAGCCGCATTGTTTATGAGAGCAGAGAAAGATATCTTTTTGTTGTTGCTAAAATTAAAAATATTTTTTAAATTACGCTTTGGACAAACACTTGAAATCTAACGTGGAAGTGGAAGTTTTTCTGATATCAGAGGAAGATCTCTTGGCATCCCTATAAATTTCTTCCCAAATCTGGCCAAGCTGTAAGGGTCTCAATAGATTTTAGTTTACAGATGTTTAGTAGAGGCTTGTCAGAGTTTGGCAGCTAAATTCTCTGAAGTTTCCATCTGAACTGAACAAATTTTGTCTTCTCATAATTCCTTTTCTTTGCAGCTAGTGCTGCGTCTGAGGTGTATAGGCAGGATAAATAAAAGGAAGAAGTACCTGGTGGGGATTTCAATGGAGAAAATGGGAGGGAAGTGGAAAGCAGAGGTAGGAGGAAATAGAAAATGATCTGAGTGGAGGCTACTAATTCTGTTCTCACATATCTGTTGTGAAGACAAAATTTTTACCCTATGTGAATCACTTGGACACTATGCGAGTAGGGCTATAGGAATGCCTATGAGGAAATGAATGATTCTATAGTAAATGCAGAGTGTAAAGGCCATGTATAAGATAAAGCCTGGGGCAACATGTTGAATGGAAGAATAGAAAGAAGTGTTCAGTTTTCTGAATGAGTGAGCGTTTCTACAGACAACTATCTCCGTGGCAACCTTAATTCTTTCCTCAAGCTGTTCCTTACCTCACGATAAATGAGGCAGCGGTGTGGTGAAAAAAAAAATTGTGCACAATCACCTAATGAAAACCCGTATCATGAAGTGCACTCAGAAAAGGGCTGAACGACGTTTGTACAAGCAACCTTAATTTTGGCATTTCCTAACTTTTGAATTCTTGGCATTGCATTGTCAATGTTATTTTAGCATAGTTTTTGGATGTCATAAGTAAAAGCGATGCCTTCGAAGCCTGTATTTCATCCTTAGCTCCAGTGAAGCATTCCTAATCTTTATCCGAATGAGCCTAAAGGGGCTTGTTTGTCAGACTTAGAGTCAGTGACAAATTGTTCACAGCAGCATTTTAGAAAACAAACCTCATGCCAAGTTTACAAATGATCTTCCAAGAATGCACGTTTTGCAGCTTGCCCCTGCGGCTACGGGAACAGCCACTTCCACACGCAGAAGACATTTGCCTGCAGAGCTCAGGAAGTAAGATGTACAGTAACGTAGCTGGGAGGTCCACGTGGATTTGAGTGGCTTTCTTCTGGAGACTGCATTTGCATTTAATACTTGAAATATTATGAAAGACCATGTCCCATTTCCCTTGTAGTAAAAGTGACCGGTCCCTTTGTCAGTTCAGTGGGAACACTAATGAGGGTCCTTGCTCAGAGAAGCTTGCCATCTGTAAAGTAGTTAAGCATATTCTTATCGTTCTTATATCGTTAAGGGCATACTTAAACCCACCAACTTAATGAAGAACATACATCTTTAAAGGTAATCACATACTTACGTGCTCTGTTGAAAAGGGATTGATTTAAACCTGATACAACTCTGTAACTCATCCTGTTGACCAAGTACCCATTCACATTCCTTACTTAACTAAAAGGCTGGTTTACACCTTCTAGACATTGCTTTGAGCAGCAGCAATGTGGAACTGTACTGCTCTCACAGAATCATAGTAGCAAAATAGGGCTGAAAGACACATGGAGAGGTTCTTGATTGCAAGGGTGCTCAGCCTGTGATCCATAGGCTGCAAACTGCTCACTCAAAGAATTAAACCAGTTTGCAACCTGCTGCTTCTTTTTAGGTAGCAATTCAGGAGCACATTAAGGGTAGACTGTTGGCTTCAGGAGTTGTTTAGGTGGTGGGAACTCTGGGATCACGACTCCTGTTTTCCTTGTGGGGTTCCTGGACTTGCAGACCATGAGGTGCATGGTGCCAGAAGTGGGCTCCTGTGAAGAACGTCAGCGAAGCGTAGTTACCACCTCTGGAGCTGTTCATCTGCTTGCAGTCGGCATCCTCCCGATTCTCTGGGAACTGGGATCAGGCTGTTCAAACTGCAGCACATCCATGACTTTGGTTTTTTTCAAGGGTAAGCTGGGATGCTTAGAGGCTTTCCCGCGTGCGTGTGCCTGCACGGAAAACTGAGAGACCCCAGGAAGTGCTGTTCCTACTATTTGGGCACCCCAGATCTTGTCAGGTTGTAGGGGAAGGGCAGGAAAAAATGGTCCATCTAGCCAGAATGTCTGAATACTACTCACCTAGCGTGCTTCCTTGCCAAGCTGAGACTGATGATACCTGCATTTTTCCTGACAGCTCTGTGATGATATAAGTTTTTTCTGTCATTTTAAAATAATTATTGCATTTTTTTTTTTAATAGTGTCTCAGAACAAAGGTATGAAATTTTCCACCTGTCTATAAATGCTTGCTGGTGTATTTTGTCAAGGGCAGCAAACACAGTATTACTGTGTATGTTCTAAGTATCGCAACGCAGAGACACGTTTGGCCAACAGACTGAATCCTCATAGGAAGTGGCACAAAAGTTTTCCAGACCTCAGAATTACATATTGAAAATAGTTGTCTGGAGGGGAATAGCCCCCCAGAGTGGACTAATAGCCCATCAGGCTTCACGTTTCCTTAAGTCACTTTTGAATTCACAAAATGTTCTGAAATACTCCGATCCAAATTCGGTTCTCAAAAATGTCACCTCGTGGGATGCAGCTTTTCACTCCAAGTTTTTACCTGAGGCTGGCTTCTGATCGCCATTCCCCTTTGGCTACCCGGAGTGAATCAGGTGAGCAGACTTTTGTTGCAGGAGGCAGTTTGGCTTTACTCTGTCAACAGAAACTCGGTGAAAACCTTAGTGAGGGTGTTGGTAGTGTAAGTGTCCAGCTGCTAAAATACAGATGTTGTACAGCTAAACTGGATTGATCCAGAATGGTATTTCACTGGCAAGGTTTAGCATTCTTAATGCAAAGCGAACCCTCGTAGCAGGGCCTCTTATAGAGTAGGTTTTGCACTTTAATGAGGTAGATATTTAATCAATTTTAGGGTATACTGGTATCTGCGTTTTGCATATGTTTCAAATAACAATGAAATTTATACGCAGATGAAGTAATTGAAGCATAACCTGATTTCAGAAGGGCACACAGTCCTTACTGCAGTGTAATTCGAAGAGATTGGGGATCAATCAAAGTGTTTTAAAATTAAGAGTTTTCTGCAGCTGGGACACTCCCAAGTTGAGCTACTTTGGTTTCAGTTTATAGCTCCACTTTTTTTCCCCAAGTCAAATGGTTTATTGTACCCAGGATTTTTTAACTGTCACATCTGAAAACGAAAAGTATCTTTAAAAACATGATATTCTGTAGAGATCTAAACCCGCATTGAGCTGTGTGACCCCAACATACCCTGAACTTTAATGGCAAGAAGTTTAAAATTTAAATCCCAAGTCCACATTTCACATGAGTTCCTATCCTTACATGTCAGAATTTGAATGCAATATTCAGCTAAAATACCTTGGAATTTGCCTTTACTTAACTGCTGTCACACAAGGTACAGCTCTGGCAATTGTTTATTGCCTCTAAGCTTGATATTAGCTATTGTTTAGCAAATAACCCTTATCCTTACGGTGGTCCGTACCGCAGCATTTGTTTTATATCTCTATCTGCAAACTCTGGGGTATTTGAAATTCAGATACGGATTGTTGGGCCAGAACCATTACCAGATTTTCACAATGTTGCTTTACAGATCCTCTTCCTTTTGTAGTGAGCGTATTTTCAAACTGTATCTGTGAGGAGTGTATTATTAAGTTTTTCTCTGGTTTCTGATATGTTTCCTTGCAGTAAGTAACACCGTGTTTTGTGGGGAGCTCCCCATGGAATAGGAGCTGTTCATTCTGGGGATAAAGAAGCAGACTTTGGCCATCAAGGTCTGATCCAATACCCAGTGAGTACAGTGGAGGACTCCTGCTGCTTAGCAGGGCTTTCTTTGCGGTTGAAAAATCGGATGATCAAGTCATCAGGAGTAAAAACTAGGACAAATTGCATTTAACGGTAGTTAACCAGCTTGTTCAACTGTATCTCAGAATGATGTAGATTGTTTCTGTGCTGGATTCTGCATTTTATACTTGACAATTAACTTGGACTCTTTCTACTAACAAAGAACCTCATCTAGCTGAATGGTGAGTCTTAAATGCATTGCTCTAATATTCGTAGGTGGGTTTAATGAAAAAATTCCAGTAGTCCAACATAGACCAATACTCCAATGTATTTGCAGACTCACTTTATTGCTTTTGTTAATAGGTACATATAAATGATATTTTGTTTATAGTTAAAAAAAAAAGGCAGTAAAAGCATCTTTGTGGAAACAATAAGCAAAATAAAATGCCAGCAGTGGACAGAAGGTAGAACGCCATGTTAAGTAATAAGCAACTGTTACTTACACGGGAGTCATTACAGGATCGTGTTATGCAGTATATATTCTGTAACAGACATATAGAAAGAAAACTATATTGAAAGAATTATATTGAACAGGAAAGCATAGTTTAGTTTTAATGATATTTTCAATACTTTGGAACAAAACACTTAAAACATTTCAGTGGATTTTTTGCAAGTTTTTTCATGATTTTCTATTAAACATTTCTTTCTCAATCGAAATAAGTTACTTAGCATCCTTCCTATTAATTCAAACTGTTGTTAAGCAGTGCTTCATTAGGACAATCTTAAAATAAGCTATATGTGCCGTATTTTTCAGAATGCCATCTCTTTCAGAGTGCGATGCTGAATGGGGTCTTGTTAGATAAAGGATGCACATTGTCAAAATTCCTTCAAAAAGAGTTTATTTTAGGATGATATGTGCACTTTAAGATAAATTCTGATATATTTAGATCTTGATTAGAAGTAAGAATAAATATCAGGTTCTGTAATGGGACATAGCAGCTGGCAGGTAGTGTGACACTCCGTGCTTATCACTATTTCTTTTTTTCCCTAGAGTTATTATTTATTTAGTTTTTCTCCCTCACCTGCTTCTGAGGCAGGTCAGCAGCTCACGGCGGTTACACCGCAGAACAGGTGCCAGCCAGGCTGGCGGAGGGGTGGGCAGCTTTGCACCACACTGGTGTTCCCCGACAGCCCGGCCAGGGGTGTGTTTAGAGCCGTGGTGGGCCCGCACCCTCTCCTGTGTGCTCAGAATTGACAGATTTTTTCCATTTGAGCCCTTCCGTGCCGCTGGAATAGCAGTAAGGGGTGGAACGGGGGCTGCTCCTCTCTGCATGATGTGTTCTCTAAACCTTCCAGTCGCTGGTGGCTGTAGTTTAGAAGTACTTGCCATGAGCAAAATTCTTTTTTAGAATACTATTTACAGGGTAAATTACAGCGTAGTTAAGTAGGGAAAAACTCCCAACAAAACCACAACAAATTATTTAGCAAAATAAATATTTTGAAAAGTGATCTAAATTGTTCCTTTTTGCGTATCATTAACGGAGTTACATGTGAACATGAAAACAAATTATGCAGTCCATTCAACTTTAAAAAGTAAAGGAGAAAAACTTTTGCTCATGTGAAATGTCTGACAGAGCTACCTGTCACGTGCATGAAGACAAAGGTTAGGGATGCAGTGTGCTTTAGAACAGAAGATTCTCTGTTTTGTCTTTTATATCAATAAATGAAAATAGAATTTTGTGGTTAGAATATGACTTAAAGTGCATAGATAAGAGCCCAAGTAAATACTAGCACTCCTCCATTCCTGAGGGAAGTTGGTGGCCTGCCCATATAATTTGCTGATAAAGTCCCATCTGTTAAAACAAAGTGCTGCAGCACTAGTAATAAATTTCAGGCAAAGACCATGAGAGGTTATTTTTGCATGACAGTCTTTGCTGAGCTTTATTTTAAACCAGAAAAAGTATTTGAAACTGAAATAAAGATTATAATATTGGCTTTAAGTTAGCTTTACACTTTTACAGGGCAAATGAGAAATCCTGCTCCACTTTATTTCACTGGTAAACAGCATCGCATGATAAACTGTTCGGAGAATAAAGTCATAAGGAAAACTCTGCTTCACAAATGACATACGTAGAAAAACAGCAGATGTCTGATGAAGTAAAGAACCGACTTATTGCCAAGTCTTTGGAAAACAAAATTAATTTCCTTTCGTCTTTGATAATGATGATGTAATGTAGTTAATAGGAAGAGCCTGCCATGCTCATGGAGTTATTAAAGAAGAAATGTTAGACATGCAGCAGGTCAGAAATATGGGTTTACTTACCAGTGCCATTTCCAGGAGAGTATTTATAGATGTGGAGGAAAAAAGAAAGACGATAGTGATGTAGAATGTTGCTTTTTGTCTTATTTGAAGCTTAAGAACTGTGTAAGGAAACAAAACTTGTGAATGTTCAGAATTCTGGTTGTTTAGTGCAGAGAAGGAAACTCTTTCTGGTAGACAACTTTTTTTCTGCTGAGATATTACTTCAAGTAAAATAAAATCTCTTTCTAGAGCAAAATTAAAAAATAAATAACTTGCCTTCTGTTTTTCCCTGATGAGGGTTAAACCAAGTGAAGGTAGCAGATGAGTGGACATAGCCTTGGCTGTTTACTGGGTAGAAAATATCTCAACAACAACAACAAAAAAGAGGGTGTATTTTTCTTAATTTTCAAGCACTTAATTTTGCTCCTTTGATTTTAACAAAATAATGTAGTAAATAGATGTAACGCTATATTTATTTGCAATATCTCCTTTAGTCACTAGATGTCCCTGCATGCTGGGGGAGTAACTGGCAGGGTGTGGTTCCTGGTAAACAAAAAAGGTAAAGCTAAAACTAAAGCTGGGCAGATTCCTTGAGGGTATGTAGGAAGCTGTGCTGTATAAGGACATTTTGTGATCTTTGTGCGCACTTAAATGGTGGGGGAGGTAGCGCTGGTATGTACTACACTTTTACCAGAAGGAAAATTAGGTTTGTTCATGGGAACTTTTGAGGAGCTACTTACTGGAATGGTTGAAGCAGTCACATGTGGCTTGGCAACGCATTGTCTCCCTAGTGATAAATATTACAGGTATATAAAGGTGGTATTTAAAATGGGAGTTTCATTGCTGAGACATGAGGATAACTGCAATAAACATACACGTATATATGAGAGAGATCCCCCAGTCCTGCAGTCATTGTAACTAATGTTGGTTTTAACAATGTCCGTAACAATCTTGACAGTAAAGTTTTATATTATACATCAGCTTTTATATTATGGCAAAGCTGGGAGAAGTACCTAATTAACCAGAAACCTAATGTTGACCTGTCATGTAGAAGATTTGCATCTATTTCTAAAATTTCTCCCTTTCAGTACAAAATGCATACATTTTAATAAATATAAGTGCTGAATTCTACCCCGGTATGAGTAGACAGAATCCTGTGCTATCGCTGGAGTCTTATTCTCATCCAGGTTGTAAAGTTGGGTTTTGTCTTTCTAGTAACTACCCGTTTGCTACACATGGAAGCCAGGACTCACTTTCTGGAAGGTCAGCTTTGAGGAGAGCTGGGATGTGCCATCATCTTCGCAATGTTTCACTTGTCAGGACAGCCATTGGGCTTTCTGAACAGCACTATGTGCTCTAACTTTAGAGGTGTTTTTCTCCACCATTAAAGATTTGACAGTTGAGTGCAAATCCCAAATATAGAAAGCAGAGCAAAACACTGCAGAAGTGATTGTGGTTTCCAATTAAGAAGTGAAAAATAGTTCCAGAATTTAGTGTAAAATACCAAACATAACTCTCAAGAGAAGAACATGTGACTGAAACAGTTACCTTCAACTGAAATGTATGCATGGGGACTACTAAACTGCTTTTATTGTTACAATTTTATTTTTCGCGTATGTGGCTAAAAGTTTATGGACATTTACTTTAGTGTTAGACTGCCCTATTCCCTATTTGACTTGCCACAAGTTGTTATAAAAATAAATTATTTTTGGTTTTTTGAATACCTACAAAATTGTTATGGTTATTAAAACACGCACAAGCTGATAGACTGCGTGTTTATTAAGCTTGGATACCCGGCCCTTTAGAGCCCACCTGCCAATGAATATTTCACTCCAAAAGATTCGGTTAAAATTCAACAAATTAATTCTGCAGTGGGTTGCTCATGCAGAGGTGAAACCTGCTAGCATGCTATCAAAATGTTGAGAGCAATCTTAGTTGGCTTCATTAATCTGGGTTTTGGGAGTGAATTATATTGGTGTTGCAGACTGAAGCAAGTACCTTCTCCTGGAAAGCTGCTTTTCTGCCTGTGGAATCTCTGGACTCTTTAGGAAATGAAAATTTGAAGGTTGTCTGTCATGTACCTGATGAGTCCAAACCTCCCTGTCCCCCCACCTCCCCTCCCACAAATACTGTGCTGTGAGTAAAAGAATTCAAAAGAATAATTTCTATTTTGTGGTATTTGTTTAGATCAGAGGAACCATGGCTATCCACAGGAACAATGGCTCATAAAATAAAACTGATTCTTTGAAATTCCTGCATTTAGTACGTTTGTTTTAATTCCAACTGGATAACTAATTTTTTTATTGTGCTAATGGGCTGTTATGCATATGTGGAAGCCATTTACTGTGTGCCCTAGATGGAAACAGACTTATATTTCAGCTCTGAATATTTAACACTTAATAAGGTAGCCACCTGCTTTTAAAGTTATTCCAACATATTTGAATGGCCTTTACTGCTTATTGTGAATACCAGGATTATTTTTTGATCTCCTGTAATGAAACAAGTAACCAAACCAATTTAAGCACTAAATAAACAACAACAACAAAAAGTCTAGCCCCCCTATTTTTCAGAAATTCAAACAACTTTGCAATAGCACCTTATAAATCACTTAGAGTTCTGCAGCTTTAAAAGCCAGGCCTGCCTATAGTGAATGTTTGCTCTTCTCGACAGGACGCAGTGAAACCACCGAGTGCATCCCTGGGTGTGGGCAGGTGCTGAGCTCTGCTCCCCACCCAGCACTGCCCGTTCTCTTGTTCTCTTCAGCCCTGACCAACGCTGCCTGGAGCATTCCTGTTGAAACCTCAAACCAGGAGAAACAATTCTGTGCATCTGTTCTGCTTTGCCCCCAAATTTTGTCATGGCTCATGAACCCGCATCTGGGGAGTATGAAGTACAAGCCAGAAATTGGCAGGGAGGTATTGCAAATGTGGCTTGAAGCCATGTACTTACTCCTCGCTTTGGAGCTGGCTGCTCGGGACTTCAAACACCTTGAGCAGTCGTCTCATTTACAAGGGCTGGCATTGCTGCAGGGACAGAGTTAGGACTGTGTGGTGGTTTGCGTGGGGAAGTGTTACCTTAATTCAGTGTTTGCCATTTCTCTAGTTTTTGCTGTTTGATTTTGATGGTGAGTATACAGGACACAAACATGATTAATACCATATTGTCAAGCTCCAAGGTGCCAACTATTTCCGTGCAGTGCTAGCAAGGCTGGGGACTGCAGAGGTTAAGTTTTCCCTCTGGGAATAGCCACCCTATTGCCATTCCCCGGTGCGGTCAGCTTGGCAGGTTAGCACTCTGTTGTCCGCTTCTGGTGCTTATCTGAAAAAAACAAACAAACAAACAAAAAACCAACCAAAAAACCAACAAATCTTCTTTCCAGTTTCAAAGCATGGTAGTGCATGGATTGTGTAAATGAGGGGAAAGAAGTTGCTGGAAGGATGTGGAAGGATGGCTTCCTTTGGTTTGTTGTTTGTTGGGTGCGTTGAGCTGTGCATTGCTCCTCTGGAAAGAAAGGTTTAGGATGGGCTTGGACAGGAAGGTGGAAGTGCTTGCCGCAGCATTGGCTACAGCAGAGAAATGTTCTACTGCCCAGCAGCTCTATTTCCAGGGCAGTAATCCTCATTTTAATGTCAGCCATTGCAGAATCCTTGAGAAGGGAACTCTGGGGAGGACAGTGGTCTTTCAGATCATTTCTCTTTAGGCCATTTGGTCTGTTGAAAATAAGGGTGAGAATTAAGCGTGGCCAGCAGGTCGAGGGAGGTGATTCTGCCCCTCTACTCTGCTCTGGTGAGACCTCACTTGGAGTGCTGCGTCCAGCTCTGGAGCCCTCAGCACAAGAAGGGTATAGAGCTGTTGGAGTGGGTCCAGAGGAGGCTACAAGAATGACCTGAGGGCTGGACCACCTCTGCTGTGAGGACAGGCTGAGAGAGTTGGGCTTGTTCAGCCTGGAGAAGAGAAGGCTGCGGGGAGACCTGATTGCGGCCTTCCAGTACATAAAAGGGGCCTATAGGAAAGAGGGGGAGAATCTGTTCAGTAGGGACAATGGTGATAGGACAAGGGGTGATGGTTTCAAGCTGAAGCAGGGTAGGTTTAGAATAGATGTAAGGAAAAAATTCTTTACGCTGAGGGTGGTGAAGCACTGGAAGGGGTTGCCCAGAGAGGTGGTGGATGCCCCATCCCTGGAAACATTCAAGCCCAGGTTGGACGGGGCTGTGAGCAACCTGATCTGGGTAATGGTGTCCCTGCTCACTGCAGGGGGGTGGACTAGATGACTGATAGCGGTCCCTTCCAACCCAAAACATTCTATGATTCTGTGATTCTATGAATTTAAGAGAGTATTTTATAGCTAGCCAGTGTAATAGCAGGGAAACAATCTGCCTGCGGTTGCTGTGGGTAGTAAGGTGTACTGCAGCCTTTGGTACCAGCGGGAGGTTTCTTGGTGCCAATGCTCCAAGTCCAAATAAACTATAGTGCCGTAGCCAGATGGGAAGTGAGGAAGGCATTTATTCCTGAGGCCGGGTCATCACATGGATGTAATGCAGACTCCTGGCTTGTCAGAAAGGGTAGAAAGCATTTATCACAGATGTTGCTGTCTGAGAGCACAGTATCAATAAGGAGACAAGAAAGCTTCCAGAATGTGGATTCTCCTGATAATCTGTGAGCTCTGAGGGAACCGCAGTGCTCCTCGGAGCATTTCCCTCTGCCCACAAGCCTAACCTCTGTCCTGCTGAGTCTTAGCTTCAGCCAGCTCCTGCTCTTCCACGTGCTAATCTTGGCGAGACACTGGGACAACTGAATGTCTGTTGTATTATCCCGGGTTGTAAACAACAGACGAAGTTATGTGTCATCTACAAGGACTCTAATCCAAACAGTGGCGTGAGCGCCTGTGCACCGTTGGGAGCATTCCTGTAGTGTGTTCGGCATCCTGGGGGGACAAAGGATGGTCAGCGTGCCAAATATCTCTAGCATAGACAAGGCTTAGACACGTGCGTTGGACAAAAGCAGAGCAATAGTGGCAGAATTACTTAGCAAAGCAGCTTGAGTCCTTTCGACTACTAGTAGTTTTCTTACGATGCAGATAAATAAAGAGAACGATGGTTTTTAAGAGAATGGTTCCCTTTTGAGGGAGCTGGTGAAGGTCAGAAGAGGCTGGTAGCGGGGAAGGGCTGTCGGGTGTCGCTGACGATGTTAGCAGAAAAAGACTGTTTGCTGCTTTGTGCTATTCTTTTGTTTAAACTTGCTCTTTTTGTATAAAACTTGGGATTTTTTGTGAAAAGATAATTTTTGTGATGTTGGAATTTGCTATCTGCTTCTGGAGTGAACCAGGGCTTTTCTGAAGCAGATGAGCTATGTCAGCTCATGGGTCATATTTAGCCTTTTTACCCTTAAAATGAAAAAGACTGAAATCTGGGTTTTGTGCAGCAGACGTTACTAAAGCAAGGAGAAAACTTGGTTCTTTTCCTGGGTTTTGGAAGAAATCGGATATGTAATATTTAGGAATTTATTTCACTGCTGTGCCTTTCTTTAACCATCTGTAAAATGGGAATGATACTGCCTGTGTTATGTCAGGTGTTTTAGGATGTATAGGACAAACAAGCCAGGGAACAAGTTAGAAGCTGATTGTATTGGAGTATCTTTCAAAACCCCAAATCTGACAAAACCCTAACTGTACAAGGATCTGTCATCCTCTTTCATTCCCAGTGTCAACCTCATGCAGAACAATTTGAAATTCTGTTTTCATTAGCAATATGTGCTTTGTTATAAAGGAGCAACATACTAGCAATGGGCTAAACACATGTTCACCAGTAAGAGCTTTTTTCTTGAAATGGGCAAGGAATGTACAGATTCTGCAGCATTAGCTGTCTCTTATTTTATTTTTAAACAACTCATCCTTGTCTGTAATAGGGAACAAATTATCTTGAGTGGCATGACAGTTCACATATTTTCAGTGTATTCATCTTTCCGGAGAAGACATAGCTTGAGCTTTTAAAGCAAGAGCATAAAACATGTAGTTATAGTCCTTACTAGTCCTCGTGCGCCCCGTTTTCACACACCAGCATGAGTAGTTTTACCATCACCCTCTTTCTTTTGTGAGTCACACAGAAAGCTCAAAGCAAACCTCACGTTGGGCAGTGAAAGGTTTTGCGGGGGATCAGCAAGCCGTGGCTTCTCTCCTGTTGAGAGGGCACGGAGCGAAACAGGTGAACTGGGATCGCGCTACTTGCCTTTGCTCGGCGACAGGTTCCCTCACAACACGTATCTCCAAGAAGGCCATGGTTAGAGTTGATTGAAGGGACGCGATGCGCCCAGAGACGTGCACTGTATACCTGATACCTCGCTGCTTCCCCTGCCGTCTCTTCCTCTGCTTTCTGCGAACGCCAAGAGAGAGCCCTAGGTGATGTGCTGCTAATGCTGCATGTGTATTGCACAGGCTCTTTTGAATGCTGACACAAACAAAAAGGAGATAACTTGGAAATTCTATTGCTCCATTTATGTTATTATTGTACTTAATGGTCTGTCAGCATTTCCATTATAAATCCCTATTTTCAGGGTTTTATAACTCAGCCGTAAAAATTCTCTCCGGGCTGAATTTGGCATGTGTGTTTTCAGCCTGAGAGCACATGTGTTGTTTTTTTTAACAAGTTTTGTGTGTGTGCTGTTTTTTTTTTTTTTTTTTTTTTTTTTTTTTTCTTTTTAGAATAGAACTGCATTCACAATTTTTAAGATATAGAATTGCCAAAAAAAAAAATCCCCAACAAAAAATAGGTGATTGGTTACAGATGCTTTCTTTGCACTCATATAACTCAAAAATTGCTGAGTTATTTCAGCTGTAATTGTGGGTATGTGTAAGGTTAAAATGGTGGATTTAGTACTATTCCTTTCTTTATGGTGTTGGTATTTGACAAGCAAATAGAAAACAGACCCCGATACTGTATACACTCACGTATATAACTGACCCATGTGTAAACTGACCTCCCAAACTTGCCCCATGATCCCCTCGTCTAGGCCAGCTTGTTTCCATGTCAGCAAGGGTGGGGATGCAGGGAGTGGAGAGCGGGGAACAAAATTTTAGGGTTTGCTGAGTTTCTTTTGCTTTATTCCATTGCTTCCAATAGGCCCGTGCTGGTCTGCAGTTGCAGAATCCACATCAACCAGGTGGTGTTATTAATAAAAAGGTACAATAGACACATGTTCCCACACATTCTGAGTCTCAGCTTTGTCCATCTTGTTTACGGAGGGACTGCTCTCTGTCTGAATCTCACTCCAGAGAAGTTTACACAAAGATGAGTGTAAACCACATGTTTTACACTGAAGCATCTGAAAGGAAAAGAAACAAGGGGGAAGACCAAGAGATTATGTCTGAATTCTTTGCTGTCTGCGCACACAGACTTTTCCTCCTAATCTCCCCACAATATCTGCAGTTCTCCATCTGTGCTCATTCTCCAGAGCTAGAAGAGAAAAGGGTGACCACTATTCAGATAAAATTTTATTTCAGAATCTCACTGCCCCAAATTAGTTTGCTTCTCAATGAATTGATTACCTCAAGCACTGACTTCAAGAGCAGGCTGCAATAAAAAGTCCATAGATTTTATTTTTTTTTTCACATCGAGTGCTTTCTGTACAACATTTTATTATACATAAGAACAGAACATCACATGTCTTCCCAGGAATGAACAGTTCCTTTCATGCTAAGAGAAAGTGTGCAAGAAACTGTAAAAACCCTATGCCATAGTGATTCCTGCCATTATTGTACTTCGACATTGTATAAGTGCTGGTGTCTATAAAAGTGTGTAAAATTATGATTACGGAAAAGTATAATCTGATTTGATTTTTTTTTGCATCTTATCAAATATATCTTTTTGTAAGTATTCGATTCCTTAAATTTTTGCTATCCATATTGAATTTTTTCCATAATGTTTTTAACATCCTGTGATATATAACATCCCATCATATCTTAAACATTCCTTTACATCAGTATGAAAGGTCATGTACTTGGGCTGTTTTTCATTTCACGAACATCTGGGTTTATGAGATTAACAGAACAGTATACCATTGCCTTCTTTTTGGTCTCTTTTATTAATAACTTGTGAATAACACTTGTCTTCTACCATGTGGATTATACTTCTGTTGGGGCAATTTCCTCAATATAATAATGGCTGCTAGTTAACCCCTTACTCACAACTGCTGCCCTTACTAGCTCAAATGCATTTCTTTATACGTTCAAATGTATAGCCCTGTATGTTTTGATGGAGTAGGAACAGTTCATTTGCCTAAACATAGGCACCTAGCAACCGTTTTAGATGGTGTAAAGGTATCCCACCTGGTCTCCAGCTGTCACTCTGGAGAAGGCTTGGGTCTCCGGTGGGTCCTCTGTTATATCTGCCAGTGCTGTGCAGATGTCTCTGATCCGGTAAGGTATTTTCAGTGTCACTAGATGCCTATGTTTACGTTAGAAACTTATTTCTGTATTTGTGATGAGCACAGTCAGGAATTGAGGTCCTCCCACAGTGCAATGGGAGGGCCACATGATTTCTGGTTAGCAAAACCATAGAACAGGGATGAGAGACATTCAAAACGTGTGCCAGTGAACGCTTTACCTGAGCGAGCGGTGGTTTTATGTTCTGCATAGACCACACAGGTAACTGAGTTACAGCCAGCCCTATGGGTCATGAAAGGTGACCTGGAATCATCTAGAAGGCCAAAAATAGCTTTTCTATGCACAGATACATAATCATTTTCAAGTTCTAGAAGGCTAACATCAATTTTTTGTGTTGTTCCCTAGCAATGGTGTAAACCCTTGTTGCTTCTTCAGTAAGATGTGAGACAGCAGATGGTAAAGCTCGTGCTGCTGTGGGAGTAAATGATCTCCATCCAGAGCTTTGGGCAGGCTGGCAGCTGGGAAAGGAGAGAGAAAGGAAACATGGAGGATGGGTCTGGAACAACGTTCAATAGGGGAAGGGCTAGGGCAGTGCGACTGACCCCGTGCCTTTGATAGTGTAACACAGGTAAGAGGGACCTTGAAGAAATTCCTGCTTCCCATCTGTGATTGGCAGAGTGTTTTCTGTTCCTCCATAACCCATGCAACATACTTTTAGGTAGTGTCTTTACACAAGCCTTCTCATTCTCCTTCAGCATTTTTGCTGTCATCACTATCCCCATTTCCTCTGTGCAGCCATTTTCCCAGCTCTTGTGTTTACGAAGAAATAACCTTTTAGGTCCTAGAGTCCACATGTGTGTTCTACTTGGAGCATTCGTCTTATGGGAACGGCACGTATTTTATGTCAGGTAGTAACAACCGTCAGTGGCCTCGTCGTTTACGGTCTCCTGCATTTCCGCCTGTTTCAGTTCCTTCAGAACTTGGGTGAACTTGTAGAGGATGTATAGTCATTTTTTGCACAGAAAACTTCTGTGGGGGAAAATGCCAATAATTACAGCTATCTTTTACTGGAGCTTAACTGTCAGAAGTGTGGTAGAGTTAGTTCTACACCTGCGGACAGAAACACACTAAACATTTTGAGAACTACAGACCTCCATAGTAATCTTTAAGCCCTTATTTCTTCTCTTTTGTCTGTGTATTTATTCTGTGGTTTGTGTACTGTATTGTATCTACTATAGCAATTTCATGGGGTTTGGCCACAAGATGGCATCCGATTTCATAATCTTTTAAAATATCACATTTCCTTTTTTTTTTTTTTTCCTGTCTTGATGGAGTAATGCCCAGTCTTCCTGCAGCCAATTATACCTACTTTCCTTCTGCCTTAGGGAATGCCTTCAGAAGCAAATGCAGTATGATTTTCCATGGCATTCTTGGTTCCTGATAGTTGGAACCACCAGCAGTGGTGATGGGCTCGGTGACACTTGCTGTGAATCCTCTGCTCTGTAACCCCTATTCTCCACCCTTCCGGGGTGTAACTGCTGCCTCTGGGATGTTGTTGCTTGGTAAATGAGAACTGACACAAAAGCTTCAGCTCGTCTCTCTTGTGAAGTGATCCAAAGGCCTTTGAAGTTGTTAGAAAAACTCTCACTGGCATAAAGGAAGCTTTGACTGGGCCTACATATATAAATATCCTACAATTGTTAATTCTAACTAAGCTTCCTAAATTTATGGGTAACGTGTTTCCTTCTTATTTCTGCTTGAGGGCATCTCCTGTGTACCTGTATGTGGGGAATGAGGGACAGTCAGATTTGAAGGACAAGCAGGCAATCTAGCAGACTCTTCTCCGGAGCAGACTGGGAATTCTGCCTTTGCAACTGCAGGAGAAATGGATAACTGAGATTTATCGGGGATTTATCAGGGTTTGCCTACAGCAAACTGCAACAACAGTTGGTTCTTAGAAGCTTATAGAACAGGAGATGGAGTAGGGCTGGATCTGAATTTGCAAAATTATTCAAAAATTATTCAAATGGGGTTGGCTTAACTGTGTGAAAACCAATGATTCAATGCAGCTAATCAGTATGTAGATAACATGCTGTTTGGAAACTACTGGATGATGTGAAATAAGGCAGTTTACCTTTATCTAAGTAACTTTAGCAAATAACATAATTGTGAATTGCTCCAGAATATTTTGTCACAGCAGGCCTTCCAACAACTTAAGAAGGCAGAAAGTAAAAATGGAGTTGGAGAAGAGATTAGAGAGACTCATAGAGTTCTTTCTTGGCTTTTACACGAGATTGTTGGGTGCCAACCTGGTTCCAAAACTCCACATCCCTTTGATTGCTGGAAGATGGTGGAGTTCAGCCAGAAGAATTCCACTGTACTTGGCCTGTGTCTTATATTCCTCCTTCAATAAGTGCTACTCTCGCCTTCTTCCCTTCCCAGGGACAAGGCTGAACTAGGTAGATTTTAGTCTGACCTAGTGGACTGTTTCTATGCTCTTTCTTGGGTGCTTAAATGCTGAGCTGCTTATCCTTAATATTGAGTGATGGCTATCGATCATGCTGGTTTAGTTTTCAGAAGCATATTCTCTCCATTGGACAGTCACAGAAAACATTTCCTCTCTGTTTTGCAACAGATTATTGAAACAGTAACTGTAGCACCTGTGTCCTTGGCTCACCAAACGAAGCAATACTAGAAGGTGCCAAATGCACTTTAATTTTTTTAAATACCAATCCAGTAGGAGTGTTCTAATCCAGCTGGAGAAAGAAGCCTCAGCAGCACTGCATAGCCGGGTGGCCCCTACAGCCCACCAAGAAGGGCTGTAGACTCTTCACAGATTAAAGACCGCAGGGTAGGAACCTCTGTCAGCCAGGGTGGGAGAGCACCTGGGGATGTCAGATATGGGTGGTACCAAGCAAGGAGTCAAGCGCACTTTGGATGTGAGACTGTAGACACCAAATAGTTCAGCCTGGTTGTTACTGCTGAACTGGTGAGTCAAGAAAAAGGGGAGATTTACCTCTGCAGTCTGGTAATCCAGTATGAAATGTAGATGAAATAGCAGATGCTCGCAAAAAAGAGGCGAGCACCAGGGAAAGTGATAAAGGCTGAAGGAGTGAAACAGATTTTTAAACAAGGAGTTCAGCAAAGTGTGGAACAATTAATCATTGATGTGTCTTGTCGTTGGATTTTCTGATTGAAGTTTTTCTGTGTTTGGGGCAGAGGTAAAGGCTCTTTGCTCTGTGGGTTCCTGGTGAGGGCTGAGCTTGTCACACAGGGTTTTCCTCAGTGCTCTCTCTCCTCTGATGGAGGAGAAGTACCTGCTTTTAAAACTTAGAAGTCTTTAATTTCCCTGAAGCCTCTACCTCTCAGTCCAGTCACATATGACTGAAATTGGCAAGTGGGGATGTTTGTGGAGGGGACAGGCAAACACTGTATGATCAGAAAACCAGGCTAAACCCTCTGTTTTTCAAATGATATTTTAATACAAGCTCTGTTAACTTTATTAAGTGGCTCTTTCTGGAGATACTTAACCGAGCACCGCAGAGATTTGTCTTTATACCTGTAACATTCCTGGGCAGCAAGGAAGGGCTGCTGTCTCATTTTTCACTTGAAAAACCGGAACATGGGGAAATTTTGACCATAATGACAAAGCTATTTAAGTGTATAATTCCTAGTAGTAAATTAAGACTCCGTAAAAATAGTCCCCTGAAGGACCTGGATCCAAGCAGTTTACCCAAGATTGCGCTGAAATCGTGTAGCAGAGCCGTGAGGCTTGACCTCCCTGCACACGGGTGCACTCTGGTCCACAGGCTGCCTTCCTCTTGCTGGAGGCAGATAGTGCCCTGCACAGCGGGCTGAGGTGAAGGGGGTTAGTGCCAGCCTGCCTGCTGCAGCTGCTCGCCGCTGCCCTGCTGCCGGCCACAGCCACCCCAGCCGTACCAACAAGGGTGCTCGTATGAGTCCCGGCTCAGGCTAAGGCAGCAGGGCTAGTTTAAACGATGTAAATAGCAGGTCTTCACTCATTTTGCGTGCGATGTAGTGCTTCCATGGACAATTTTCCTAGGAGATAGACAGGGCTGAAGGCCGTCCCATTTTCCACAGGTATTGCTGGATCCAGGAGAGTAAGGAACTTTGCACATTGCCATTCTGCCCGAGCCTCCCTTCAGCCCCCGGTGGTTGAAGAGTCAAGAAAAAGCTGCTGTTAGCAGAATTTGCTCTTGTTCTGAGACTTTGCTTGAGGAACTTGTTGGTTTGTGTTGGTGAAGTGTGCTTCAGGTAATTATTTGCCTCTTGGTGCACTTAACAGTACGAAAGCTCCTCTGTTCTATGTGAATGTTAAAGAGCAGACTTTCAAACAGGATACAGCTAGTCTAGAGAACATTCCCCCTTACAATTTATTTTTGAACAGTACCGATTCTCTTACCAAAAAGAGCTGGTTTTGTTTGGCATGGAGAAGTTTCAAACTCTTCCACTACATGTCTTAAGGAAAGCGATTACTGCAACAGTAAGCAGCTAAGGACAGCTATCCACTGACACCTCCATTTTCAGCTTTTCACATCTGGTTAAGTGCATTATGACATTTTTGCTTTTACATGTGAATCATTAGCTATTGGTTGTGGCCAGTAGGAAAAAGAGACAATGATTTTCGTATGCTTATCCATATTCTTATATAGAAAGGGGGAAATATTTTTCTAAAATATACTGTGTGAGTGCTTCTGTTGCATCTTTCATCTAAGTACATCCAAGTTCTCTGCAAATTTTAATCAAATCAGTTTGATGTTGCATGATGAGACAATTAAAAGAATAAGGGGAAATGTGAGATCAGCTTCCATTTCTTTTATGCATCCAGAGACAAGCACGTATTCCTTTCCTACTGAGCAATGAGAAGTTCCTGTTTTATTCTGATGCACTTGAAATGTGAAGTGGAACTACAGTTCATCCATACTCCTGTTTTTCTGCTAATTTGCTCAAAATGGGGTTTATTTGGCAAATTTGCTTTCTTCAGCAGAACCGGAGTCTTCATCTAAACAGCCTTTCCCCATCTAAGCAGGATGGTAAGTAGAGAAGGTTATTGCTCTGTTAATGTCCTGCATGGCTCAGTAAAAGGTCTGGCAGTATCTTGTGTGACTTTCCCGTGTCAAATGGGAAAAACTTCCATACCTTCTAGTTCTCACTTCTGTATTTCAGTCCCAACCCCAAATTTCCTTCTGTGTCAGCTGCCGCCTTTGTTCCCTTTGACGTACTGTGGTGTGATCCAGTGAGATCTGAGCTGCAGATTTGTGCTTTGTTGTCTCACCCGCTCTCGTTCCGACAGCTCCAAATGGGCAAAGGAGGCAGACGAGCAGCTTTCTGGCAAGGCTCAAGCTTGGGAAACCCGCAGTGCTGCTCAGCAGTAGTAGAACGGCTGCTGGGCCCCTCGGCGAGGCCACATTTCCCAGGCTCGGCGTGACTGCCAGGCGCTCTGAGCGTATGCTGAGAGCACTACAGCAGCCCTGTGGGTCTGTCCAACAGGCTCGCTGGGACCGTGACGCTTTCGGCCTCCAGCATGCTTCATGCCATCTCTCCCTGATCTGCAGATCACCCCAAACAAGCTGCTGCAGAAACCTGTGGCTTTTTTTTTGGTAGGTTTGGTGACGACAGAGCAAATCTTATTCCTTATATAAGGACAAAAGGCTTTTGGAGGCGTTGGAGGGGAGTATTATACGTGGGATAAAACACCGTGTCTCAGTAATGTTCGTTATGAGTCTGTTCAAGGGATGGGGATACTGGCTGGTTGGCACTATTTCGAGAAGGAGCATTTTCCACAGACCCTGTGATTCCATAGCAGTTTAAGCCAAAATAAATTGGTGTGCTGTGGTCTAGTGCTACCCCTAACTTGTACTTGCACATTCCCACTCCCGTCTCCTCCCTGCTCCCTTCTGTGCTGGCTCTAGCAAGCCTCTAGCTGGGGATGGGGCAGGGCTGCTCCCTGGGTGCAGTGGGTTTTGCAGTGTAGCAGGATGGAACGGCAGAGGTGCTGTGCTTCTGTAACACCCAA
Organism: Podiceps cristatus; assembly: GCA_000699545.1. Lineage (NCBI taxonomy): Eukaryota > Metazoa > Chordata > Aves > Podicipediformes > Podicipedidae > Podiceps > Podiceps cristatus. The sequence goes on along the minus strand of KL274546.1, from coordinate 57,524 downwards.
GAAGCTCAGTCACCACCTGGCCAAAAAATCTGGGAACTTGCGGTTCCTTAATCAAATCCGCATGCCCGAACAGGAAGCCACTCAGTACTGTTCTGCATTTATGGGGGTAGTCTAGGATGGAGAGTGCGGAGGATACTGTTGAGTATTTTTCCTAGTTCTGCCACTATTTTACACTCTTTATGCCCTTTGGCAAAACATTTTAATTTTCAGATGTCCGAACTGTACAATGGGGCTATCATTACATTTGATCCCATAGGAAACTTGCACGGTGCCACTCTGTGTGGGCCAAGACATTTGAGGTCCTTGGACAGAAAGTGCTCCACCTACCTGAATTGCTACAGTTATCACTTTGTTAGTTACTTGTATGTTTGTAAACAGGGGGCAAGAAGTCTGAGAACATAAATGAAGAATTCTGGAAAAGTGTCAAAAAGAATATTTAATTCCTCTCACTCTGAAGTTTGTAAATCCATATTAGGAAAAAAGTGGTTTTCTGCGATCCGTCACTTTTCAGACTATGGCTAGTGCCACTTTGTCCCAATGTTAAGATCAACATAAAAGATTGCTTATAACTGTAATTATAGCCACCTTTAGTCTTTTCTTGAGAGGACAAAAAGGATGTGACAGGGAACCCAGCTGGGCTCTGCTGCATAGGGCTAGTTCAAAACTGAAGGTCCATGAGATTCAGTAGGGAAAAATAAACCGGTAAGAGGAGCCCAGGCCAAGCACCTCTGCTGGTCCCAACTGTTGGAGCTTATCAGGGACTAAACTCCAGACTTGGTGCTGTGACCCTTGTGAGAAAAGTAGAGCGGTAATGAAAACACTCAGAAAAATGGCCTTGTTTGCTATTTAGATCTTGCACATGTGCAATTGGTGAGCTTCCATGGGCAGCACTGTCGGATGCCTGCTTCCTTCTCCTGCATCTGGGGCGACAGTCTAGGAGTGAATGCGGCAGATGAGGTTGACAAAGAGCTGAGTATTATCCTGAGGATAAATGAGTTAACCCATCACTGCAAACACTGTGCTGGCGGGTTTTAGTGCAATTAGCTCCACAAATACCAAGACATGCAGTCTGCAACCAGACTAAAAGGTCTCCTAAACAATTAGGGGACCACGGCCCCATGGACCCCTGTCATGCACATTAATGTCACTAGCCTTAGCAAAGGGTACGTGTGTGCTTTGATGCCCGAGGAATCCAGAGTTTGACGGCCCCATAAACTTCATACCACTTTTGGTCCCAACTCCCACGATTCAGTGGCATTTTATTTACTACACCTAATAACATTTAGTCAATAAACACGTTCAGGTTGGAGAGAGGGTCTAGTGTGAGCTTAATTACCTCAACTCTCTGCCTTCTCTTTTGTTATGTACATCATGGATACTTGGCAGCATTAACATTCCTGGAATTGTATCTGCCATCCTTTGTAAAAGGATTGAATACTACCCATTAGTTCGGGCTCGTGGGGCATTTGTGTCTCCAACAACAGCTTAATTATGGACATTGTTTACTAATCAGTATTAAATTGACAGACTATGAGGGCTAATCTGGAGATTAACACAATAGCTTGTTTTCATTTTGTTCTTCTAGCAGTTTATTGAATGCAAGATTTAAAACAAGACCCTTTTGTGAGCCTTACCTTCCACATCACAGCTTGCGTGAGTGTAAAGACCTGTATATTTCCTTTCTGTAACAGAGTTTGTGCACAGTCATTTTGCTTAATATATAAGAACAATCATAAAAAACCATGTTATATTGGATACCGCTGGATGTAAAAGCAATAAAGGGTGTCTTTTCTGTAGGATCAGCAGTTCACAAATCTTTAGGCTCATTTAAGCCTCCTGTTTGTTCTGTTTCACAAGCTACACAGAGTATCATCACTCAAACAAATACCAACAGACCCCAGGCCCCAAGTAGTAATTTGTGTAGTGAGAAGATCTGATGTCACTGTGTGCAAAGTTATTCAGTGAAAGCTGTGTGCGCTTCTGGGACATCTGTTTTGCCCATACAAATTATTAAAATCCCTGATAGTTTTGATTTGCCTGTGAACGATTTCCATCGTTGGCCAAGAAAGCTGCCCAGAAGCTGAACGTCTGCTCTGCATAGGCAGGTGCCCGCTTGATTATGAGAAATATGAGGGTTCGTTTAGGGAAGAACTCACATCCTATGGAAGAGTCTTATGCGTGTTGTGTGTCTGTCCACCTTGTCTGACTGCACCACTTCTGATTTACGTGGATGGCAGTGATCTGGCATATCACGTTTCCAACATACTCATGTCTATCTTCAACTCTGATTTTTCAGACTGCTGAAAATACCTTGGGTTTTACAGTCTGGGAAACTTATTGATGGATTACTTAGCTGATTAAGTCTAAATGAATGAAAACTCACTTAGTAATAATGAGATAATCTTTTTTTATTCTCTTACTTTCTGAAAGAGTGATGTAGGCTAGGAGGAAGTGATGCTGCACTGTATTTCACAGCAACAGTGAGGGTGGGAGAGTGGCTAACCCAACCAGAAGCAAGTGGAAAGGGCTGTTACTACCCTCTGTCCCAGACATGGCAATTCTCATACGCAGGGTGCGATGACAGCGTGGCACTCCAAATCACGTTATGGAGCTGCAGTCGTTTTACTTGTGGCAAGAAAAGATGGCAAACATTTCTGCACTGAAATGCCCAGTGGAGTGTCTCCAGAGTCAGTGCTCTTCTGGTCCATGCACTCCGCATGCTGGAAGTAATTAGTATAAAAACCCTAATCTTTTTTTTGCATCCGAGCCACGCGGTATAATCCAGCCTTTCAGAAGGATAAGTCAGTATTTCTGAGCTCACTTGGATTTAATGTAAACAATAAAGGGCTAATTCAATAAAATGGCTTTGACCCATCAAAATCTACTTTCAGGAGCTGTACTGTAGGCGAGGAGCCCACATGGTGTGTTGTGCATGCAGAAATCTTCAAACCCGCCTGTTTGGAGAAAAGCTGACAATACAGATGTACCAGCCCTAAGACGAGCCAGTTGTTAGAGATTTTGCACCTTGCTTTTTGGGGTCGTATGCCTTCATTCTCAGAGAATTTATTTGTCAAAGATGATATGACAGCTTCTCTGATTTATTCACAGGTCCTAGAAAAAAACAAAGAAAGAAAAGGAAAAGAAAAACAAACAGAAAGACAATTAGCTGGGACAAAAATAGTAACTTTTTTCCCCCCTTTTTTTTTAGTTTTTGTGTTGAAGATTCTTCAGAGGAGTGTAGTTTTCAGGAAACTGAATATTTCTACTGATATGTGTCCTGAAAAAACCCAAAACACAAGAATGCTATTAAAAATCAAGGCATCCAAATGCATTTGTTGGCTTCTGAAAATTGAAGCTAGAGGTACCCAAACATTTCAGCTTGCAGACCCTGGAAAGTCTCCCAGAGGAGCTGTAGACTCTTGCACAGTGAGTTTAAGACCATGTCAAACAGGCTGTCTTTTATTGTTATGCTGCTGACTACTTAAAGATTGTCCATTGATCACAAGTCACAAGTCCATGATGTAAATGGTTGGTTATTGTAGCAAAGTCAAGTTTTACTTAAGTCATGTTTTACTTTTGCTCCTTGTGGCTTATTTACTCAAAGCATTGTTCTTTTACATAGGAGCAGCAGGGGTTTATAAATGGATTCATATTGGCTTCATACATGTGAGTGTACATCCGCTAACCACGTATTTTAACTATTGTGCGCAAAGGTTAACAACTCTGGTCTCTGGATCCACCCTTTTTGCAGTTGCTCATATTCAGATCCTTTTTAAGCAACAGTCTTGAAAGGGTGAGCACCAGAATGTTTTCATGGGACTCTTGGGAAGCTGATAAAGTTTGCTAGTTAATCCAATAAAGCTAAGTCTGTTGCATCAGACCACATCAGTCAGATCAGTTTACACTCTGGCTTTTAAAGTAGGTCTTTGTTTATTTTCCTAAAGAAGTACCTGCTACCTGTACATAGGCTCTCGGGGCAGAAGGGACCACCCCACCGATCATTTATGTCCAAGCCCCTGTTTCCGTAGGCCATACGGTGTTTTCTGGAAGCTGGATTAAAGCATTAAATTAGAACAGTATCTGATCTTGCTTAAAGGCTAAGAAGAACAAAGTCAGCCAAATCCCGTACTAAGATGTTCCAATATTTAATAATGCTTATTACAAGGAAATTACATTTTGTTTTAAAGTTGAAATCATCTGTCTCCACTCCATCCAGCCACAGGATTTTGCTATACTTTTGTTAGATCAAGAAGTTCCTGGCTGTCAGCTCTCTTCTCCAGGTATTAAGCTCAACAGACTGAACTCCTTAAGCCTCATACTATAAGCTTTCCTTTTCATCATCTGAGTATTTTTTGTTGTCCTTCTTTGAATACTTGAGTAATATTCCTATCTCCTTCAAAGTGTGGGCATCAGAACTGACCAGTTACTCTAATAGATGTCTCATTTGTGTACAGAGGCA
>KL274546.1:13717-48656 GCA_000699545.1 Podiceps cristatus | reverse complement strand
AGCGGTTCTGCACCATATATGTAGAATTTTTATGCAGAATTTGCATACAGAAAGCATGGAATGCTCTTTACTGGGTAAATTATTTGCTTCTGCTATTTATTACACTCCCCTCCATCCCCTGGGCACACGTGGCTGCAAGGATTTGAGTTAGTAGAGAAAACAGGTGTGCCTGGTCAGAAGAGCAAAAAGCATGTATTCAGGGGAAAAGTAGGATTTTTGTTTCGAGTGAGATGTATAATGCAGTCCTCCCTCTGGGTCCATCTAAACTGACCTCTTGGCAAGCATGAATTAAGGCACAGATACCATGGGCCATATTTATCTCATCTAATGGAGGTGCTTTAATTCTGTCCTTATTAGGCAAAAGATTTAAGTACAGACTTAAGTCAGGAACGTTGTTGTACTAGGTTTACTCTCTCTGAGGGAGAGAGGTCCCTCTAGATGGTACTTTGGGTCATCTGTGCACTGAGCCATCTTCTCTCTCTTTAGAGACACCAACAGGGAAGTTGCCTGTTAAGACTGAACGGGTCCAACAGTTCGCTTCAGGCGAAAGGGGCACTCTCACGCCTCTTCCTTGCCCTTCTTCCCAGCTATGTGCATTGTTTTCCTGTTGCAGCAGCTCTTGTGCTTGCCTGACTGTATAATAAAAGCTGAACCAACTCACCAATCTGGAAGAAAAGAACCATTTTCATTTGGTCAGGTGGAGCAGAAACTTTCCTGCAGGCTGAGTGAATTGCATCAGGGGTCAGGGGAGTGCCAGGGAACACATAAAGAATACTGTGATGTGACAGATTCTTTCCTTCCAGCAGAGCTGTCTCGGAAGGTTGCCTGACTTCTCTCCCAAAAGGCTAAGGATCACAGCACAATACTCCACAGCCTGCAAGTCTCACCTCACGTTATTCCTGGGTTTGGTTTGGAAAAGGAAGAACTGTGGACGTACGGCTTCTTTGGAGTTCTTCTGGCAGTGGTGTTTTCCCATGAGCCTCAAACCAACTGAAGGTGAAGCTCCAGAGCTGTGCAAGTCCCACCCGCCTCCCTGCTCCCAGGACAGCATAACTCGAACGTGTTGGGATTTGGCTGAAGCACAGCAGCTAGTGTTCTTTTTCCTGCAAAAGGTACCTTCTGATTTTAAAGACCAAAAGTGTTAAATACCTGAATTTTACACGTCATGTGAAAGATAGCATCTCTGTCAGCAACTGCCATTAATACCATTTAGGGTCATCTACTCCACAGTGATTTAGAAAGTGGGTTGCAACGACTGGCTCAGCAGCATCACTTCCAGCAGTTCAGGTGTTCTTCAGAGGCTGCTGCCTTGAAACGCTGACCCGGTCCCACCTGACCTGCATAGCTCATGAAATCTGATGGAATTTCCCAAAGGTACTATGACTAACTGATTTCACCTGCGTCTCTGGTAACTACACCATTCCTTACGAGGGAGAGGTGCAATGAGTAATAGCAGACATAATTAATTCTTTTGGTATTTTTGCTTTTCTAGTCATGGTTTAATTTTTGAGAGTCTTTGAGCTGGAAATTTTTTCCTTCTTCAGTCTTTCTGCAAAGAAAAAATATCTCAGCAGTAGATTTTCTCGTAGACCAGCAAGAAGAGTGAATGGTAGAAGTAGGAAGATACAGTTTGGCCATGGTTGTGCCACCTATGTAAAATCTATATCCAGCTTTTAACTCCTGGTCATTGCTTGTAGCTATCTTGGGCTTCTGGCTTCTGGTCCTTATGGCATTTAGCCCTCAGCAACTGGAAAGGTTGCCAGTTCCCCACTGTCCACCCAACCACTCAGCTGCAGCCATGGCTCCACAGCAGAAGCAGTAGCATGGGTGATGTGGCTTAGCTATCCCCGCTGTCAGTCCAGTATAGGAAGAAGAGTATGAGTGAAGGAAACAACTAATGTGAAGTGGTGAGGTTACAGGAGTGTTTTTGCAAAAAAATTGGGAAAAGGCACAGAAAATCCACACAGAACTGTGGAAAGTTCCTTCTATGCCCAGGGTTACCGTAGTCAGAAGAGCAGAAAACAAACACAGTACCTGTCTTCTGAACCAGGATTTTGTCTTGAATAAAACTGGTTTTAGAATCACAGAATCATTAAGGTTGGAAAAGACCTTTAAGATCATTGAGTCCAACCATTTTTTTTTTATTTTAAAACCAGTTCAACTGTTAAAATAGTGTGAGTGTAGCAGTGGAAACCATCAGAAAACTGTGAATGAACACTGGTTCTCCTGCAGGTAGTTGGTGAGGACAAGGCCTGAATGTCCAGAGGTCCTTGAGCTGATTGTTCCTGTTCTTATCAACTGGAGATTCAGCTCATCTTATTTCTTCAGTCTTCCTTCAATGCCACATAGGGTTGGAGGTGGCAGTAGGTACCATTTAGGGTCTAATGTCCCTAGAGTTGTGACATTCTCTGTTCCATATGGCTGAACACTGCTATATAATCCGATTTCATTTGTGGAGCAAGAGTAAACTTATCTTCCACGTTCCTCCTTTGTATGCAACCTATAAAAGGCTTCATTGTTTTAAAAGAAAGATTCCGAGCTAAGGGAGAGCTGTGCAGTTTTGGAAACATAGTTTTTATTTTTGTTCAGGCTAAGCATTCATCTCTTAAGGCTGCATTTCGCGTCGAGGGAGGCAGCCTGTATTCCCATGGTTTGAAAGGGACAGAGTCTCTATGGGGTAGGACCTCCCCACTCTCAGTGTCCCCTTGTGCTTTCCAAGTGCTTGGCATTCCTTACAAATTACAGTCTTTTGTGGTACAGAATACTGTGCTATTTTAACCAATTGGAGGGGTGGTGGTGCTGGGGGGAATATAATAGGCTGAGAAGTATTTTCTTACTGTGCTAGAGGGTTTGTTTAGGCTTCCATCCTGCAACAGGGTCTGAAGGCATGGACCCTGACGCCGGCCGGTGGGACTCCCTGTAAATAGAAGAGGTCTCCTCTACTGCCACATCCTTAAGTGGCTTCACAAGTAAAATCCACTGTCAGCTCTAGTGCCTCCGTACACTGACACTTATCAAACAGTATAAAGGAAAGGAGCTATCAGGTATAAATCCCACAATACTGATAGGCAACTTAGTTACTGAGCAGTAGGCAGGTGCTAGTGTTCATTTTGTGTGGTAGAATGATTATTAAATCCCAGATCACTTGAATCCAGTAGGAAACGTGAAAAGAGCACAGAAGGAAATAGCTTCCAAGATGAAAAACATTTAAGTTTACATTAGAGAGACAATAAGCAAATTATTGACTTCAAGAATCCCATTTTCAGGAGGCTGTGAAAAGTGTCAGGAGAAGGGTCCAGAGATCAAAAGAAGACAAAAATGTTAACAGATCCTCCTGAGAACAAGCATGTGGCAGCAGGAGACTTGTTAGAGCCATCTAGGGTGACAGCATGGAGGGGAGAGACATGCGTACTCTATAGAGTAATCTAAAGAAATTGGCCCTCCCTGCTTAAAGCAAGAAGAGCTGAGAGCTGGCAGTGAGCACCAGTAAGCCCCGGGGAACTACTGAGCAGCTGTATTGCATATATTGTTTTTAAGATTTGTTTTCTCAGAATAGTTTGGTTATAAGATCTGCCCAGATTCTGTAGATCTAGGCTTTTCACACTGACAGTGGTAGAAAACAATTAGCATCCTTGGAGCAAAGTATTTATAGTTAGAACATGAGTCTGTGTACAAAAACAATCTGTGGATCAAATATTATTTTTCTAGCTTAAAAACATGATTATCATCTTCAACATCCAGTTTTTCAAAACTACGGTGAATTCTCACAGCTTTGCCCACAATTCATGTATCCCTCCAGCTCTTCATCCGCACGAATCCAGCATAAAGTGTAAGTTTAAGCATACACTCAGGTGAGTGACATTTGTTTAACACCTGGTGCGGTAAAGTGCAATAGGAAGGCAGTACATGGACCAGTTTCAGGAATCTGTCACGAATAAATGTTATTGATAATAAATGCTGAATATGCAGCCAGCATATATGCAATAGAAAACAACATTGCCTTTGTTTCTGCTGTTCTATTTATTTCATTCATTTTCACCCATACTAAGTCCTAACAAATATTTGATTTATACTGAAGAAATCCCTACAGAGTTCTTTCCTTTTGGGGAAGAGCAAGCTCCTCAGTTTTATGGTAAGAACGTATTAGAGGTAGGAGAAAGTAACAGGGGGAAAAGAAGATGTTTCCCGAAGGTATGCTGGTTTGGGAGTTGAAAAAGGAAAAGAATTTGCTGCAGTCCTGTGAGAAACAAACACTCCTTGGGATAATCCAAACTAATAAACCCTTTTACACTATTAAGAAATTTCTTCCTATCTTCTTAATGTACCACATTTCCTGATACTAATGATGTGGCTACTTCTTTCCTCAAATGAGTCATTCCCATTACACTGACTATTCCATAAAATCTCATTTTTCCCCTTAAGATGCAAAGGAACACAACAAGAAACAGTTCTGTATCTTGAAAGACTTAGAACTCCATTTTGTTGTATCCCAAGTAACTTAATAAAATAGTAAGTAAGGTTTTGCATCTGACTTTTGACAACTTTCTTGGTGTGAAATGTCCATTGAACAACTGCGCTACCTACATGAGCTCAAAACTCAGAACGTCGCTGTGCTCTGAGCAGTACCTCAGCGATGGCTCCGAATCACTTCCCACGCGGCTTCGGCTGGCGCGTGCGCTAGTACAGTCGGGTGCAGAGAGCTTGGGACACCTCCCCATGTTTGGCGCAGTGTGGGAGAGAGCCAGGATGCCAGAAGCTAGAGGATGCGCTAATGAAAGGTTAAATATCCTGTGGCTTGGGAGCATCTACTCATGGTTTGCAGAAGTCTGTGGTGTAGCTGTTTTGACCTGCTAAAACTGCAGAGATAAATAACTTTCTAGTTATTATGCTGCAGATTTCCTTATCCTGTCTCCAGGTAAGACTAGGAAGAGTGAAAGCTTGTGTAAATACAAAATGGAGAGGAGTAGCTGCTTGCTTTAGAGGTGTGTCCCACATCTGGAAAAAGCTGAAAATCCCTGCTGTAATCCTAATATGCAAAGAGGAGGAAGGTGGCTGGGGACAGGAAGAATATGTATGCTAATGGGATCCCACCTCCCGAAGTCGCTGCTCTTTTAAAGAAGGTCTGCTTCTCCAAAGAACTGTGGAGGCGGGGAAGGATTGCTTTTTTTGCCACGGAAATCTGTAGGGCCCAGCCATATTACTCAGAGTTGGCAAGAAGGCGTGCTCTTAAAGATCACTTCTGTTGAACTTGATAGGAACTGTGTCACTGACTTCAGTGGGACCGGGATCAGGCCCTCATCTGTTAAAGAAATAACAGTGACGTGCCTGCTCTCCCTCCTGGCCCCCTACTTTTGGCTGTTCTGCCCACCACAGTGCTCATACTTTCCCAGGCTGGGCTGGTTCGATTGCAGCAGCCCAGACAGACCGTATGCCTCTGACCCAGGGAGCTCTTACAGCAGAGAGAAGGCATTGTGCTGCAGCTTTTTCGCTCAGGCAGCTCCTCCAATTATTAAGGGAACAGCCTCAAAGAATCTAAAGAATCACAGATATTCTGGGGGAAAAAAAATCTGTTGGCTGAAAGTGACTGTGTAGAAAAAGAAAAGAATGAACTAGCATCTTGATTCAACATGTCTGCTATATCAATCATTTACTCTGAGTGGGTAGCAAAGATATGATCTAATGGGTGCAGGATTCTTATTTCCTGTTGGAAGCTGAGCATACCTTTTGTGTGAAATCAGAATGTTTTTATTTTGGTTTATTCACCAAATATTTTTATCAGCTAATTTCAAGGGTAGTGTGGCAAAAAGGATATAAGTCATTATGTTTCAGAGTATATAAATCTCTTTAGGATCTCCTAGCTCTTTTATAAGGCTTTATAGTAAATGTTCTCCAAAGCTTTCAAGCCCTGTGCTTTCTAGTGATGTGATAATTTTCTCCCTGTGATGCCCACGCTCAAGTTCGTATTTAGGTATAAGAGTCATTCTTTTCCTTTGAGAAGATGCTAGTGTATGTACAATTAATGATAAAGTAATCATCCTCAGAGTTTACTTCTCTCACATTCAAGAAGAAAAAGATAAATTGGAACAAAATGGCAAGTGCCATCATCTGCTCTGGAAATCAGTGGTGTACTCGCAGTGATAAGCAGCCGGATCAATATCCACATTGATATTTAGGCATCTACCTACCCGTGGATTTCACTGGGAATTCAGACACTTAATTAGGATTTAGTTTGAATATCTCTGCACCTGGCTCTATGCCTGGTATGAAGGGTTAGCAGGATCAGCCCTCTCAGCTCATATGCCCAAATCTGCCATGATCCTTCTGTAGGCAAGCCCATGTGCTCCCCAATGACTTCAGCAGAGTCAGGAGAGCCTGGAGGCTGCTCCTGTGGATCTCCTTTTAGAATCTGAGTCTAAGTTTTATTATGAATGAGGAGCTTTCTATTGGTTTTTTTGTTATTTTTGGGGCGTTTTGAGGGGGGGTCTGTGTGGTGATTTCTTTGCCTCTAAGGTATCACAGAAGCAAAAGAAGTCACTGGACTAGGTTAGCAAGTTACAAGAAACAAGCAAGTAATTGTTTTGGTGATCGACTTTAAAAGGCCGGGACCCTGTTTCCTTCAAGGCTGGTTCCTTTCTCCTCCCTGGATTTAGAACCAGTTAGTGTTATCCATAGGCAGTGCAGACAGAGTTAGGACAGTGTAAACGTTTCCACTGGGATGGGTTTGGAGTGACTGGAGTGACTGGCCTTGCTCGGGAGGCAAAACTGTAGCTAATATATCCCAAGCAGGAACCAAATAGCTCTTAACACCAAGCCAGCCTTGGCATTAAGTTTTTGTTTTCTTGCTGTCCTTGGACCGAAAAAATATTTGCCATATAGGCCAATTTACCAATAGGTGAAATTGCCTTTGGCAGTGGGAATTCTATGGAAGAACTGTGTTCTGAACCCTTTGGCTTTATAGTTCTGACAGCCCTAATTTGGTGCTAGTAGGAGGTACCAAGGACACGGGTTAAAAGTATAGAGGGACAAATTTGACAGTGTTTCACGCGTTTATCGCTGCTGTTGACTTCTATTCTGTCTGCATCGACCCTCTCCAATCATTCTTTGCCTTTGCTGTAGCAGTGCAGTGATGATCTGCATTCTGTGTCCTTACAAGGCAGCTATGACCTTGCATCTGGTTGTATGACAAGATGTGTAAATAGACAAATGAGCTCCCCCTACCAAACAGTCCCGATGAAACTGAAGAGTCAACATGTCCTTATTGTTCATTCCTTCACCCGGCTTTCTGTCATCTGCAAACTTCATCAGCAGCAATACTGTCTTTTCCTCTCAACTCTGGAATATTGCGGAATGGCACTGACCACAGTGAGATCCCTTGCAGCTCACAGACTGAGTTCTTTGCGCCTTTGGAATTGATTTTTCATATGGAGTGGTTTCTTGGCCATTGTCAAGCCATAGGCTGGGTGCTGAATCAGTTTTTATAAAGTACTAGTTTAACATTGACATTTTGTGACATGTACCCTGCAGATTTTTTTGTTTTCTTCTGTCAGCTCCACTAGTTTTTACCAAATGAATTTATAATCATGAAAACATTTTAAGCGTTTAAGTCTTGTATTCTATTTCGTCAGGAGGATTGATACTGTCTGGGTTGTGAGCCTTTGGCTTTATAACTGATTGCATCTCATCACAACCTTATGATAGTCTTATCTGGAATTGATGCTGTGTTGACCCTTTTGTAGTTAGCCACAATTCCCCAGTTTTACAGAAATGTTGGTGCGTAAAATATTTTCTGCAAATCCCCTGCTTCTTCAAGATTTCTTAAATAAAAACTGCACGAGCTCAGAGCTCCTTGGGCAACTCTTCAGAAAGCGTACGTTATCTCATACCTGCATCAAGGCATAAGACAGTATGATAGTAAGTGCTATCAGGAACCCAGGGAGGGAGTGAGCACACGCACCGTCATAAATACATCACGAAACAGTGGTCGTTGCACCCATAGAATGTGTTTGTGGATTCAGCGCTGAGATTCTGGGCTGAAATCGTATAGCCTGGCTACGTCCTCGCTAGGTTGTTCTGAGGGCTGCGACAAGCCCTGGGGTAATTGAAGGAGGATCAGGGAGCTGCCTCCATGTGTTACAACCCTGCATAAGCGACTGTTTTCTACTCCACATCCAGAACTCAGAATGGCTCCAGCAGAAGATATTGTAGCCTCAACCTGCTTCTGCCAGGCTGCCCTTCTAGTGTCATGGCTTGAAAAGGCCTAGGCGTAACACTGACAAAGTTCACACCGAAGTGGAGCTTTCTTTAAATGCCCCCAAGGCTTGGAAACCACAGATTGCCATAAAATGAGAGGCTATAGATGAGCGAATTCTTTCCTGTATTTTCTTTGTACTTTGGCAGTGTTTACCAGCTCATCCTTTGTATTTTGAGACTTAGAAGTTCAACCATTTTGCTGGTTAGTGCTTTCTCCAGACAGTAAAAAACCAAACCGCAGATCAATCTCCACACAGTTAATATACGTTTCTAGAGGAGACAACTGAGAGAAAGGTGCACTATCTTTATAAAGAAAAAAAGGAAAAGCCCACTCAACAATTACTTTTCAAGGCAAACATTTAGGCAATTTGCCAGAAAAACATAAAATGCTGTCTGTCATCTGCAATGTGCATCTTGCTCTTGAGGCTTGTCCCAGTGACTGCTTTCCAGCCTTTGAATAAAACCTAGAAAAAGTTGTATTTCAAGGAATAGCCCTGGAAAGCTTTGATTCATTGCTTGTGTTCAGGGTTTGTGAGATGTACTGTAATTGCGTATGTTAGTACTCTTGCAATATTTTGTATTATGTTACTGCATGTTTATAGACCAAAACTTTATAGACAGATAGAAAGCAGCCCGAGAAGGGGGGGAGACGTAAATCACGGTATAAAACTGCCCTGAATAATATTTTATGTTTCACTATATTGACCTGGAATTACAGGATAAAGACATTTTCCATTGGTGCACTGTTCTTTTCTTTCTTTTTCTGTGTGTCTGTTACAGGCTCGTTGGAGTTCTTCATTAAATCCAGAATCTGTATCAAATGAGCTGTAGTAGGCTGCAGCACATAAAGGTTTCAAAGCAACAATTACTCTATTATTTCAGCAGAGATTACCTGTTTGAAATGAAACCCACACTGACCTGGTCCTTATTGTGATACTGATAACAAGCCACACTTTCCAGTCTTTATCTTACCTCCTGCAGGGTAATCTTTTCTTCTGGAGCTTAATTCTGCTAATAGCACCCTTGACTGGTTGCCAGACAACAAACACAAGCAGGTGAAAAATGAATGGCTCCAGTCTGACCGCTGATAACTGCTAGAGACTTTTTATTCTCAGAATTCCCTCCAAAATATCCAAGTTGACTGGTGGACAATCAATTACATTCCTTGTATGCTTCTCCCTCCTTCAGATTGGTTATTCTTTGAAAGAAATTGTGATGATCTTTTCTACAGTTTCAGATGTTTTTTTCCCTCCCCTCCTTCAAACAACAGTAAATAGTAATTCCAGATGGTAGAAATTACTTTTAAATTAAACCAGATAATACAGGGAACGTATGCTTATCTAATTCCCCCGTTTTAAGTGGTAACGATACGATGGAAATGGGTAAAACTGATGTGCAGTGAAGGTATGCAAAATAGTTTGAGACTGTAAAATGCTTTTTCCCCCCTTTTTCTGATTTACTGTCCATGAAAATGAATTATAGACTCGTGAAGAAAACAGAAGTTTTTATTTGCTGAACTCAATAGGCTGCTTTCTGGGGACCTGAACTCTGCAAAGTGCTGAAAAAAAGATTACTGCATTCCACTGACAATTTTTCTGTTTGAACCAAATGGGAGGGATGACAGTACGCTGCGCTCTGCCTTTCTGCTTCCCAAAGAAAATCTCAGGACTGTTCATTGTTCCTCTGCTGCATGCGTAAAAGCCAAGCCCCGAAACACATGCTTAAAAACTTTGTGAAATTACGCATTTGAGCCTGGACTTAGCTTTAATCGGTTCCTCTGAAAAGCAATCCGTGCAGAAGATCCTTAGCACCTTGCAGGCTTGGACCGCATGTGAATCAAAGCCATTATCGTGAGGGAGGTGGCGTAAATGGACCTCGCTTCACCGAAATCAGTGAACAGGCATTAATTTACAGCAGCTGAAGATTTGGTGGGGACTCATTTGTTTTTTCCAAAGTGATTTTGCTTTTACTGTTTGAGTATATGATTATAAGGTAACTAGTTAGTGCTGAGGGGGAATATGGTTGGCTTCACTGGAAAGTATAAAAGTATCCACTGTTCCTTCAGGGAAATCATTTTAATAGATAACAGCATGTTGTACAATGTTTCATCAGTGATATTTAGATCTAAATTAGGAGCAGTTGTGAGATGGGTTGCCGATTTTCTTGTGATAAAAGGCAAATAGTTCAAGAAATATAGACCAGATGTTATCTTAATCCAATCCTCATGTACAAGAGCACACTATGAGACAGTAATAATAGTCCCTTCTACCTGTTTCTAATTTTCCTGCTCTGAAACACCCCCTGTGAAAAATAGATTAAACCAACACATCATTTATGAATCGGCACTAGGCGGGTTTGAGTTTGTATGGAATGCAGCATGCGTGGCACAGACCGGAGGGTGCAGCCACTAGATTTTGATGCATGTTTAAAAATGCTCGTTTGACAGTAACGTTTAAGACAGCAGCTCTTAGTGATTTAAAAGGAGAGTAGCCAGTTTGGGTTTGAATCAGGCTTTTGGTTCAGCATATCCCTACACAGTTTCAAATTTGTCATCAGTGTTTCTAGGCAGTATATGTTATACAATCCTCAGCAGGCCAAAAAAGAGGGGGTTGATCCTCAGCTGCTGTAAATCAACACTGATCCATTGATTTAGATGGAACTACACTGATTTGTACCATCTCATGGTCTGGACAAAGTGTATTAACTTTCCCCATGAAAATCCTTCACAACAAAAAGCTCCATTCACAGACCTACTGGATAAGCAGTAACTAATGTGTCTCTGTTCTCGTAATAATGTTTAATACCTGCATCATTTCCTACTTGCTGGGGCAGTCGAAACATTACTCTTTGCTTTGACGTAAGAAGTTGAGTGCTGCGCATTTGTAATATTTGGGACAGCTTTTTCCATAACTCCCTGTCTGAGCTACAACGTTTTGCGGGAATATTCATGTCTCTTGGCATCAACATGCCAAGGAGGCATTTGGGCAGCTGTTTAGCGACTCAGGAGACAGGACTTATTTTCCTTTGAGGAACACAGTCAGATGAAAATACTTTTTTCAGCAATATTCAGAACCGTAAGAACTACTGTGGTGCTGCTTTTTTTTTTTTTTTTTTTTTTCCCCCACGGGAAATAGCAATAGCTGTGTGGGTAGCAATAATACCAACAACAGTGACAATAAGACTGCTTTATCTAGAGTAGACACATTTTGGACTATTCCAAACTACTTTTCAAGCAGGGTAAAATCCTGTTTTCCAGATCAGATATTTTTGTATTTCTATGAACAGAGGAAACAAGAGCAGGCGATGAGACAATTAATCTTCAGAGACTGCCCACACAGCTGGCTGCTGCAAGGACTCTGCGAGGATAGAACCAAAGTTTTGCTTTTGAAGCTAACTCTTTTGCTCTTCATTTATTTTTAAAATGAATGTATAGCATTGCGAATGGATTCACCTCTCTGTTGGTTTTTCGGAGGGGGGTTGGTTTATTTTTTGATTTTATTTATTTATTTTTCTTTAAAGACGAATGGGCAAGCCTGTGCTGGAAAGGATGGCTCTGAAGGGCCAAAAGAGGCTGTAGGCTCACACTGGGAGCTGGAATCTCATGGATTCCCAGACAAGATTCATAATCTGACTGTGCATCTATAAAGACTCTTGGGTGATACATCAACACAGTAAGGAAAAAGTGTTCAGTATTTCTGTAGGAGAATATTTTTACTGTATTTTAACCTGTTAATCCAACAGCTGTCATTTTATTTATATTGTGTCTATCCCTCAAGGCCCTACTTACCTTTTGAGGGTCTAGTTTTGTTCAATTCTGTACAAATGTGTGCTCTGAAATTCTCTTGAGTCAGGCAGTGTAGTAAGATGAGACAGGTGAATCAACATGAACGGGAGGAGATGGGGTCATAAAGGAATGGCATAAGAAAATGCAAAAATAGAGTCCAAGTTTTCACATGCCCTGGTCCGCTCGCACCAATGGGAAAGCTCTCTTTTGGGATGAGAGTGCTTCAGAAATATAGAAGGAAAACGTGATGGGTTCAAGTAGTTAATGAGAGAATAAAATGGGAGGAAGAAAAGTGTGGAGTGGTTGAAAATAGTTATAGGAGAGAGAATCCACCTGGCAGACAACCTGTTGATTGGGAAAGCTTGAACCGCTGCAGCAGCAGAGATGAATGCACACATCTCATCAAAATGCAAAGTGCAGTTTAGAGATCTTAGTGCTAAAAGGCACCGGTGGTGGTGGCAGTGGGGTATGTAGGTTAATACTGAAAGTGTGTTATTAGTAATGACCGAAGACCTTTAGCCTCCTGTCCAAAACCCCTTTTTACTGTATAGAACGGGAGAGTAAACTCTATCATGTTGGGCTATTTAGTAAGCTATTAGTGCATTCATCTTTTCATCATTTGACAGGTGGAAGTAGTAGTCCAGCTTTTAGTTTTAATTATAAGGGATTCCAGATGTAGAATAGGACATAAATTAAAACCAGATCTACTCATATGTCTTTTCAAAGTAAGCCAACTTGAAGGTATCTGCTTTTCATTTCAAAATGTTATTAAAGCTATTACTAAGAAATTCATAGTCTTAGCATGCTCCAATAATTGACACCTTTAAAGTGACTAAACAGATTTAGAGTGTGCAGAAAAGTAAATTTGTCTTAGAGAATGACTCTAATCATCCATTTACATATACTGAACAAATCAGTGTTTGTGTTTTGAAAGGCTGGCTGAGCAGTCTGTCTAGATGGCTCTTTCTGACTGCTCCTCCAGCCCGGCCTGGCTGCTGGGTGTGAGGTTGTTTCCGTGATTATGCTACTATGCAAGTGAAGATGAAGAATTAAGGGCTGATCCAAAGCCAGTGAAAGTCAAGGGGAGTCTTTTGATGAGCTTTCTGTCATAGTCTCCTCCTCTCGTGTTGACTTGAGCTATGTTACGTTATGTTGGAAGTTGCATTTTTTTTTCTTAAAGAAAATTAAGTCCAGAACCAATTTTTTTTTTTCCTAGTGATAGTGTTCTTAAGCCCCTAACTGTGTAAAAAACCTGCAGATTCCTTTCTAAAATGCCTTTCTTTCCCCAAGACCTATTTATCTAGTGATATGTTACAACCATGCAAATAACGCTGTACATCTGACTTCATAAAAAGTCTGAGGTTTCCAATAATTAGAATGATAGCTGGCAAGTCTGATAAATTAGAGAAATAACTTGTTTGGTGTAAACTGAGCCTGTTTCTGAGGCAGAAATGTTAGGCTTTTATCCTCTGGAGTGTGATTGAAAGGGTGAGAAGTTAATTTGGCAGCTTCGCTTCTATGGTTTCATAATGTTTCTCCTCCCCCCTCCCCTCAGCTTCAGGGAAGGACTGTGATTTCAGTACTTTGCGCCTGCCCTCATACAAGGCAAGAGCATGACCCGAAACGAAACCCCTCTCCCCAGGGCACATCCTGAGCAGTAACAGCTTGGCTCAAGTGTTTCTTATGAACAGCCGTCCAGAGCACTTGATCTAAATCATGCCATTTCCTTCACAGTATGGCACAGTTAACAAGTCAGTGCATCAACACAATCTGCAGATGGCAGTTCAAAAGGTGCACGTTCCCCAGCAAGATAAAGGGCAATGAGTTCCATGGGTTAGCTCATTACTTGGATTCAGGCAGGGGCTCCGTAGGGGTGTGAGGGAGGAAAAGGGGGCAGGCAAACCTTGAGAATGCATGTCTCCACAAATAAAGCCAGCGTTGCAAGAAGCATGTTATTGAAGTAAAGTGCAAACAGCTTGCAGAGCATGGCTTCCTTCAGAGGGGGCTTGCTGTGCCTCCAAAAAAGCAAGCGGAAAAGGGGAGTGAAACCACTGGCAGTGCCTGTGCGCCTTCATTTATGCGCGGGGCCTGGCCGATACGACACCGTTTCCTAAGCAAAGCCCCAAATTTCAGAAGAGGCAAGTGAGCTATCGGCAAGGGCCGGGGCTCGTGGTTGCTCCGCATCCTGCTTGGGAAGGAACCTGTTTTCTGGAGCATCGCAGAAGGGCTTCTAGAGAGCAGTGTGCACTTCTGCACAAATTACATTAGAGCTAAACAGCCAGTGAAGAATCTCTGAGACATATTAGTCCTTTAGACTTCAAAACAAGCTTAAATTGGAACCATATTGCTGGAATACTTCTTAGCTAACATTTATATTACTTCAGTTACCAAATCCAGACTAAGTCCCAGGACTCGGCAGGGGAGGACATAATATATTAGGAAGTAAGATGGGGGTGTGCACTTCTGGCCTCCTATTTTATATAAATGTACAAAAAGTTTCCTTACACTAGCAAGGAAATGACTACAAGGCCCTAAAATGCCGATTTCCAGCGGCAAATGAAGGAAGTCCGCTACCCCTCCTCCCCTCTCTCCCCTGACCATTCTGTGTGTGCCATGCCTTGGGGATAGTTTGGATTACTTGGAGTAAGACTGTTGCATAGAAGCTCAGGTATCAGAGCAGATAATTATACACATATAGCTAGATACAGCAAAGGTCTCAGTGAATTGTCAGAGGATGAGATACATCTCGGGAGACCAAACAAGCCTCCCCTATACTGATCTTTGTAAATGAATCTCTTTGGGAACTATCAAGATGGTACTTTACCACGATTTTCACTGCTGAGGAAAAAGGAACTCTTCCAAGCTGTTTGTTTTCCAGGTTGTATCAAAAGCTTGGCGAGTGAAGATTTTTTTCTTTCTGAGCTTATCTTAGTATGAATGCACTGAAAGGCGCTAACATATGTGCTGATCTCTGAGTTCCTGCAGAAGAGAAGTTCAAGGCAGGTTAGGTAAGAGAGGAACAGCAACCCCCTTTCCCCTCCCCATACCTTCCAATCTACAAAGGCTGACTTTCCGGTGAACTCCCGGGTCTGCATCGCAATTCTTTTGGAGAAACAGTGCTAAAACTGGGAAGGGCAAATCCTGAGTGGCTGCTAGGCAGAGGTGTGTTGAACTAAATTCATTCCTTGTGTAATCTGATTGATTTAGTAGAGTTATGCCAGAGAGAAATTTGGCTTCAGGCTTTCGGGTGATGTGTCATGTTTCTTTATTTAACTTATCAAACAGGTGCTTAGCAACAGCATCTTCCACTGGTTTATCCAGAAATCTTCACTTCTTTCTTTCATTATCCATTCTTCAATATCCTTCCAAGCTGTGCAGAGTTAAAAACTGAGCCAAGACTTCAGGCTGTGCCCCACTGGGACATGCAGGTACGCAGCACGTTTCGCCAGGCCCTATATCCATTTCTTTCTTACGGCAGTGCCTGGTAATTGCTGGTTTTCTCAATTCACTGAGATAAACTAAGGATAAATTGCTGTGAGTCTCAGAGATTTTTCTGGATTTGGTGAGTTCAACCTTAAGCTAAAGCAGCTGAAGAGGACTTCAATGGTAAGGAGCTGAGCTCCATTTCATTATAAATGTTCCAGCCTCTGCTGAGATCGGCAGAAAACGAGTGAGCCCCAAAGGTTTCAGACCTGAGCTAACAAGCAGCAGTCTTCAGCAGTGATTCAGGTCGCTCACAGCTGCTGCACACTGTGACTTCTCTAGACCACTTTTTAAAAGCTGCAGTTTCTGTACCAGAAATGTCTTTGCCCAAATGACAGGTCTAGGACATGCACATGTCTTCAGAGACTGCAAAGCAGCTATTTTTTTCTCCCTGTTGGGCAGCAACCTTCCAAATATTTCTCTCGGCTGCAGAGCACAGTGCCCAGAGCACTTGCAGTGAGGTGGCTTGACTGCAGCAGGGCTCTGCCGTGGCTGAACAGGTCCTGCTTCTCTTTCAGAGATATCTTTGGTGTCCCAACTTGGTATCACACGGTGCCGTGCTGTACGTTGCGTGTGCCAGGGCTGTAAGAAATACTATCATCTTTTCTATCCCCTTTCCAGTCTCTCTTGAGAAGACATGAGGAAGGAGAGACGAGCAAGCCTTGTGCTCAGCCTTTCCTGTATAGAAGCGACAAAGCCGCGTGCCCTCTGGGCTGTCTTTTTACTGGCGTGGGGCTCAGCTTGCCACTCCGTGTAGATGGTGGAGGGCCTTATTCAGATCTACGGCAGCTGCAACCCGCCTAATCTCTTATCTCTGGGGCTGCATCCTTCACAGCCATTGCTTGCAGAGGAAGTGCCGCTTGCTTTCTTATGTTACACCTTAACTTCAGCCCGGTAAGGTACACCTGAGAAACAAACGGGTGTCACTTATGGAGAGGATTGTGTGACACGGTTGCTTGTAATAGCAGGAAACAGAACTTAGTGAATTAAGTCCCTTCCATCCTCATCTTCCTGTGATTTCCCTCCTGATGGATGCCAGAGAAGAATACGGTTTATTCCAGTAGTTCTTACTGATCAGCATGCTCATGTTTCTTAGAACTACAGTGGAAATCTCTACCGTTGCGTTGAAACAGCATCTCAGACCCTCACAGTGCCTTGGTCTCCCAGAAAGCATTCTTCATCTTTATCGTGAAACATCAGCGTTACAATAGCGCTGAGAAGCCCTGAGGATGGGGACTGTGGTGTTCAAGGAGCCATATACCGAGGCATCAAATAAAGAGATCGACCTCACACAGGCAGTGCGCAGCAGGGCTAGCACATAGCCCTGGGTCTCCTGCCTCCCAATCCCATGCTTTCATCGTGAAATCACTCAGTTCTTTCAGCTGGATCTCCAGGCTCTGTTCTTAGCACTGTAGTTTCTCTGTCCCTCATGGAAACCCCAGGGCTGGGCTTCACAGACTCACTGCAACTCTATCCCTTTGGACTGTAATTGATTTGGAGTCAGGTGGTAGTGTAACATAACCCGTATGGAATCTGTTGGTGAAGTTTATGGCCATTCAGTTAAAAAAAAAAAAAAAAAAAGGAGGGGGAAAAAAAAAAAAAAAGGAGGAGGAATATAGAGGGGCAGTAGGAAGTGACTGGGGTTTGAGCTCTGGGACGCGAGGCTGTGCTGTTTGCAGCCCAAGGAGAAAAGCTCGTAGAGGCCTTGGGTGTGGAGAAATCTATTACCAGCTCGTGCACCACAGTCCTGCTCAGCTGACAGCCTGTGTATGTACAGAAGAACCTACAGAGAAACGCACGTCTCTGGCTCTGGCCAGCCAGTACGGAAAAGCAGAGAATTGCAGAGCGAATAGAATACTTAAAAAAAAATAAAAAAAGAAAAAATAATTACTCAGTTGATGGCTCTGCACTGCCTGGCTGCGTGACTGTAGTAAGTCTCCGAACTTCTCTCTCCCCTTGGCTAAATTTCCAAGGGTTTTGTGTAGCAAAGGAGGATGTGGCAGTGTGGCCCCTGGTAGGAGGTACTGCAGGCAGCCTCATGTTGTTGGCAGATTTGAACAACTGATTCTAGATTGAAAGTCTAGAACTGGGAAGGTCTCCTTTGACAACACTAGATTTTCCGACTTGGCAAATGCATCTGGGCTGACAGAGGTGACAGACCAAAAATTTGTTATTTCTGTGACAAAAGAATCCCTTTCACAAGGTTTTGTAGAGGTTTGAAGATAGTCCTCCAGGTGCAAAAAGTTCTAGAAAAGATTTCTTACCCAGCTGGTGGGTTTCCCCTATGAGTTACACTGAAAACGCCGACAGCGTGACGTGATAAGCATTATGTAGTCAGTATGAGATAAGCAAGGCTAAAACTTTGTACAGGTATCCCCGCATTGCTGAAATCAAAATAAATAGAGTGAAAAAGGCTGCTGTGAGAGCTCGGATCATGACCTCATGCAAAGCACAGTGAGACAAATACTCGTAGCTTTGCTGCAGCCATGGTGATTTACCGACACAAAGGAAGCAAAGCCTGGGCGAAGCACTAATATTTGTCAACAGGCCCATTTGTACAGCTAGAAAAAAAAAATGGTCAGGCCTTTGAACACAGGCTCTAGGTATTACTGTTGTGGCTGTCATTACTGTAATCTAGGATCTTGCTTTCCAGGAGGAAGAGAGGTAGCCAGCTCTCACCTCAGGCTGTTGGCAGATGGTTCCTGTCTCTCTCTGGGCTATTGGGAGCCGTCCTCATCTTGCACAAAATGCTCTCTCACCGAGTGGCTACGGAGAGCCATCCTGCTGCTGTCACGAGTGGAAATACCGCTCTCGTAAGCAAGTGAAGTGTGAAGGATAGAAAGTACCAGTTGAGGTACAACATCTGTAGCATGTTGCTTCTTTGCCATTAAACTCTGCCAAATGCTTCCATAGGAGTGACTGATATTATATAGGAGTCCAGCGGAGGGTACAACGGTGATGAGGGGACTGGAATGTCTCTCTGTGAGGACAGGCTGAGGGAGCTGGGGCTGTGTAGCCCAAGGAAGCGAAGACTGAGAGGGGACCTCATCCTTGATTATAAATATCTCAAGGGCGGGTGTCGAGAGGACATGACCAGACTCTTTTCCATGGTGCCCAGCGACAGGACAAGGGGCAACGGGCACAAGCTGGAACATGGGAAGTTCCATGTAAACAAGAAAAAACTTTCCTGTGAGGGTGGCCGAGCCCTGGCACGGGCTGCCCAGAGAGGTGTGGGGTCTCCTGCTCTGGAGATATTCAAACCCGTCTGGACGTGTCTGGGTGACCCTGCTCAAGCAGGGGTTGGACTAGATGATCTCCAGAGGTCCCTTCCAACTCATGACATTCTATGATTCTATGATTTTTTTAAAGAGAAAATACTGAAGCCCCATGTGAAAACAGGAAACTCTATGAATTTTTTATAGTGAAATTTTTCCACTGGAGAAACATCCGTATTTTACAGTTTGCAAAATGTGTAGGACCATGAACTGTAAAACCACATGGAGAACCACAACTCCTTTGTACTTTAAAAATAGACATAAAAGTAATTTCTCCAGAAAGAAGCAGCGTATTTTTAAAGGTGAATATTTGTAGGGCTTATAAAAGCTATTGCGCTGTTCTTGGAAACTGAATGATAATGTTTAAAAAAGGAAAAGACAGATTGTGGTGAGTCTATTGCGACTGAATCATCTCTGTAGTATGTGCTCAACTGGACCAGCCATAGCGCAGCTGCACGAGGATGTGAAATGTTCCCACCCAGCATGTCAGCCTCAGAGATGAGGGGACAGGAGAGACCGTGCACAGAGATGAGCAGGCAAGTGGTGGAGAAAGTCGGGAAGAAACTCAGACTATTTTTTTTCTCCCACAGGGTACCAGCTGGTGGAGCTGAGCTGGAATGAGGGAAAGCAAGCTGTTCTCGTCACAGGAGTGCCGTGTTTCCCCCTGCTCCGCAGCAAGTGGTGAGCAGGGAAGGGGTCATACTTTATTCTCTCAGCTCCTTGGGGATGGTGCAGCAATGACCACACTCAAGGCTTTGAGCCAAAACTCAGTCTCACCCCACTGGCTGTGTCACTTGTAGTAAACGAGACTGACACTTCTCTTTTCCTGTTCGGATCAGCTGGTCTGTAGCCAGGACCTGACAGGGCTGGACTTCAGAGCTGCCCAGCTGGGAGATGCACGTGTGGCAGGATGGTGGTTTTTAGCAGACGCTCTGTGCCGTGGGCCAGCACGGGGATGTCGTCACAGGATGTCAGGAGGTATTTCTCTGCTCCGGAAAAGGCAAGCAGCTGCAGGGATTGCCTCAGGCCCGTGGTGTTCGAAAAGGGGTGAGACATCCAGCCTGTGAGTGGGCAAATAGAGAGGTGGGGATCCACCAGTATCTAATGCTGCCTCTGGCTTTCTGTTGGCGAAATGAAAAACCAAGGGCAGGATATATCCTCAGCATACCCAAGCATCTTGTCTGAATACGGAACTGGACCGGGGCGGGTTCTAGTTCTAGGCAGAGCAGTTGCCTTGGAGCTGGCAGACTCCGTGGCCCTGCTGCCCGCTCAGCACGTGCCAGATCTCTCGAGAGACAGCTCTCCTGGTGCTGCTTCACCTGGGGTGTGTGGAGGAGGTGGCCTTTCCCAGCAGCAGCTACCTTGCTGTGCTCTCCTTTTCCCCCAGCAGCACGAGCAGCAAACCATATTCTTCACAGCTCTTTCCCCTTTCCCTTCCTCCCCGTTTTTCAGCTCTACCTCTGTTTCCAGGCAAGAGGGGCCAGTTCTTGGCATGGACTCCTCTACGGGTGACAACATTCACTCTCGTCTGTGTGGCAGAAGACACTTTATCTGACTCACAATTTCATAATGACACCCTGTTTATCAACATTTATCCTGCCGTTTCATATGGATAGGAATGTACTTTTCCATGTGCTGCTCAGTCCTAGTGTTGTTGAATAGTGTAATATTCTGGTCCACTGTTTGTTTACAGCTGCCTTTCATCTTCAATTATCCACTATATTTTAGCAGTGGATAACTGACTGATTCCTGTATTCAGGCCAAATCCTGGCTTGTTTGGCTCATGTGAGTAATCTAAGGAAGTCTGACACTTTGTTCCCTGATCTGTCTGGGAATGCTCGCACGAAAAGTGGTCCCCAGGCATGGGACCCCTGAGCAGGAGTGGAGTCCTGAGGCTGAGACCCATCTTCCTTTCATTGCGTAGGCACTAGGCAAATGCACCGGTCCCAGAGTGTGACTCCAGCTCTAGAAAGTCATCCCGTTCATGGCCCGTTCATGGCCAGCTGGGTAACATTAATTTTTACGGGCCACTGGTACATAGTGTGGAATATACCAGCTGCCTTTCCATTTTCAGGGAGGGGTGAGACGAGGCCTCGGGCCGTTCCAATTGGACAGCACTCCTTAAAAGGGCAACTAGATGAGTTGGAAACATGCAAAGTGAAAAACTTTCCCAGTTCTTCTGTGCAGCTGTCATCATTAGCACAAACAGGCCGGTGCTGCCAGAGCTGCTGGGCTACCCACTGCTGAGACTCATTTTATCCAAAATCACTGCCCTGCTCTGCTGGCAGATGTATTTCTTTTGGATGCCTTCATTTAGCTGAGCTGCAGAGTACTGGTAGCAATTTATCTCAGGATGGAGCTGCAACCGCTCCGTTTTACCTTTGTGCGTGCTTGAAGAGCTCTGGGATATGACCACTCCAGAGCTCTGAACATGGACCAGGGGGCTGTATGTGAATTACATGGCCCAGGGTGAAGTATTTGATTTTAGAATATTATTTTTTTTCTGTCACATGCCGCCACCACTTCCACAACGGGGTCACTGCCTGGGAGAAGAGGGCTGGCCCACGACAAGAGAATTTCCTTTGATCTGGCAGACATGGGTTCAGTTTTCTGCTCTGTTACAGATTTTCTCTGTGAACCTCAGAAAGTAACTCAGATTCTCTGTGATTCAGTCTCATGTGTAAAATAGTGGTAATAGCCTGACCTTTCCTCACTAATGCGCGTAAAAGATAATGAATTAAAGAAATGTTAAAAGTCAGCCATTATAATGTTGAGAGCCCAAGGGAAAGGAATATCTACCCTGAGGAGATGAACTAATTGGGAAGGACTAAAGTAAATGGATGAGGTAGTTTAGGTCTGGGGATGACAGGGGTAAAGGTATGGACAAGGTGGGGCAGGGAGATGTGGTTGCTGGAAAATATTTGGCAGATGCAAAAGGAACATGAAGGTGTTGGAACTGGAGTCGTAAGGAGGGGAATGAATGGGAGAGCCAGAGATGTAAACCCACCCTAGAAAAACCCTAATTTTTAAAGAGAAATTGCATCATTCTAGAACATAGTTTTGATCACCTGGGATAGAAACCGATGAAGAAGAGGAGGGTGTCGTGGGCTTGGTGGCTGCCCTCCATGTGCACGCTGAGGGGGCTGCAGGAAGATTTCCTGCCCTGCTCACCAGGATCACTTGGGCTTGTTAACTGAAATGATGCTGTAAATGTCCCAAGCTGAACTGTTTGTCTCCAGGGTCTATCTTTGTCTTGTTTATTTGTTGGTTTTCTTGCATTTTTCTTCAACAAAGTCCTCATTGTCTGCTTTTACAAAATCTAAATATTTTGGGGTGTAAACTGGCAGTGTCTGGGTAGAGCAGTGGGTTTATGGTTTTGGATGTTGCGCAGTGTTTGTAAATAAAGTTACAATGCAGATAGCAATAGCAATCATCGCAATTAAGACCTCTGGTGCCTGAACGGAGCAGTTTGGCTGAGCTCTGGCCATCTCTGTGGGCTGTAAAGACAAGATATTCTCTTAACACTCCATGGGTCACTTGTGTGAGTGTTACAGCTTCCAGCTTTACCAGTCTTTTCCAGCACAGGGAGGGTCAAATGTAACACCAGTCTTTCAAAAGGGTCCAGGGAACTACAGAACGGTAATATAGATGTTTGTATGGACAAATAGGTGAAAAATAATGGGCACACGGGTAAATATGACTTACTTGGGAAAAGTCAACGTGGTACCTGTGAAGGGAAGTCCTGTCTTACAAATGTCTTGGAGTTCTTTGGAGGGATCAATGAACAAGTGAATAAGAGTGACCTGATAGATGGAATCCACTTGGGAATTCCAGAAGACTTTACACAAAATCTCCCACCAAAGTCTTTTAATGAAATTTAGCAGCCATGGGATAGGAGAGAAGCTCTTTGCATGGATAAATAACCAGCTTAAAACAACAAGATACAGAGAGCTGAAATAAACGGTCAATTCTTGCAGTGAGGGAAGTGGAGTCCTGAGCTGGGGCCTGTTCTGTTCAACATATTCCTAAGTGGTCAGGGGAGGAGAAAACAAACAGTGAGAAAATCTGGTGGTGAGGCAGGATTTAATCAAGGGAATAAAGTTGTTGATAGGTGGTGAAAGAATGTGAAAGAGCTCGCAAGACTGAGTGACTGGTCAGCAAACTGGCAGGTGAAATTCAACAGACACAACTGCGAACAGATGCATGCTGGGAGAAGTGATCTAGGCTTCACATTTGAAGTGAGGAGCTTAAGGCTGATCGGTGCCACTCAGGAGAAAGATGCAATGATCACTAGTTTTCTTGGATACTTTGTGAAAATGTCAGTTCAATGGTCAAGAGCCCTCAAAACCCCCCAAATCATGTGTTAGGAATACTAGGAAGGGAATGGAGCTGAAAGGAGATCCTTACACTGTTACATAAGTCAACTTATTGCCTACTCGTTCGGTGTTGTGTACAATTCTGGACCCTCATCTTGAAAGAAATACACCAGAACCAGAAAACCTTCAGGGAAGGACAACAGGGCTGATAATGTCTGGGGTGGCGGTTGGGATTTGTTAGCCTGGGAAAGCTATGAAGACTGACTGACGCGGGGAGTATCAATAGGGATCAGCTGTTCACGTCTCAGCACGAGAGCCAGATGGCAATGAGGGTGGCGGTTGGGATTTGTTAGCCTGGGAAAGCTATGAAGACTGACTGACGCGGGGAGTATCAATAGGGATCAGCTGTTCACGTCTCAGCACAAGGGCCAGATGGCAATGGGAGCTAATTCAGGTGAGGCGAGTCCTGTTCCAGCCAGACAAGATGGATGGGTAGTTCCTCTCCGGAGCATCTTGGCAGAGGATGTGTGGATGGATGCAAAAATAGTTTTAAGGGAGATTGTAGGAATACTTGGAAGAGAGATCAGTGAAGTGTTTCTAAACAGAAGAGCCATGAAGTGCACTAGGCTGAGCAGAGTTGGAAGCTGGAAGAGTTTTCAGGCAAGTATCATAAATGTACTGGATGTCTCCTTAGTATCATTACTGGGAAAAGGATAGTGACGCTTGTTCTGACCCAGTATGCTGATTCTCGTGTTCTTGCCTATGGGCGCTATATGGGCAAACATGCGCTGGGCATTCAGATTCTCTGAATGTGTTGTACTTTAGTAGAGCGAGGTCTGATCTCTGTGGTGAGGAAGCAGTTCAGCTCTGGATCTCACATTCAAACCTGTGTAATCTCCTAAGTTTTTCACCTTTCTAGGGTAGAAGGTGTCGCTACACATCTCTTCAGAAGGAAATTCAAAGGATGCTGTCCCTGAGAAACTAGACAGTATGGTCAATATGCTTGAAATAACAGGTTTTTAATGCACCCTTATTTGCAATTGGAGGTAACAGAAAATAGCACTGCTTTTGTTTCAGGACTGAACTGTTAGCTGGTCGTATCCTGGCCTCTTTTACCTGTGTATTTCTTCTCCGTATGGAGACTGGAAATGCTATCCACATTCCCTCCAATTCCTCTTAACTCAGAAAGCTGGCACAAAAACCTGCTAAGAAGATTTGGAGAGTCTTTGTTAGCCAAAACGTTATCGGGTTTCTGATCTGCAAGAAGAGATGATCCATCTAATGCTGGTTCTTTTCCTTGAGGATGTGGTAGCACCTTAACATAGCCGGACTTTGCACCCCCTTTTGCACTGTTCCTACTCCACAGTTTACCCCGTAAGTGGCTAATTTCATTGAGGCAAAGTCAGCCTATTCTTGAAGTGCATAAAATATCCTCCTTAGTTGGAAAGATAAGAACGGTGTACCTTGAAGATAAATAAA
Organism: Podiceps cristatus; assembly: GCA_000699545.1. Classification (NCBI taxonomy): domain Eukaryota; kingdom Metazoa; phylum Chordata; class Aves; order Podicipediformes; family Podicipedidae; genus Podiceps; species Podiceps cristatus. Next base: position 24,069 of record KL274546.1, on the reverse strand, counting down.
AGGAATTTTCTACCCAAGCCTGTTGTCATCTGCCATTTCCATCTAGAAGACAGACTGAAAACATTTGAGAATACCTACCGAAGTTGTAATGAACCTTTGGTGAAGTCACTACAGTTTCAGCTGGCAGCTCCTTGAGAGATGCTCAATATTTTCATGCATCTGTTAAAAACATCAATAAAAGGCTTAAAGAGGACTTACCTGCAAAGGAATTGTTCTCTTCTGAGCTTTACTTGAATTCTGGAAATACTCATGAGACCTTTTCTTATTTGTTACACTTCTCTTTTTCAGTTGTCCAGCAATTCTAACTTCTAAGCAATAACAAGGAAGGGTTCAAGGAAAATCACTAATGGCAGATCTCTTTGGCTTTTTTTTTTTTTTTCCAACAAAGAGATTTTATTAAGACTCTTCCCGAATTCTGTCCAATGAATTAAAAGATTTCCACCTGTAGCCAAGTAGTAAATATGTCAATTATTTTTGCTGGAGCTATGAAACACCAGGGACAGGAGCAAGTTTAATAAACTGGACATACATGAGACACCATCACTTTAATTAACTGGATTATGCAGTTTAGATCCTGTCCATGTTGCCTGCTGGAGAATAAGAGAGATCAAGCCTTTTCAGTACTGAGAATCTTGATTTTGGCTTCCAGAGTATCCAGAGTGGATGTTACACATCGGACTTCCAGACATACAGGGAGCGTTGCTACTTGTTTCACCAGGAGGGCTTAGGCCATGTGGGGAGAAAAATTCTGGAAGAAAATTCTAATTTTGATCATTTGTCAATTTTACTACATTCATATATGTCATATCATCATCAAAGCATCCAAGCTGCTACTGACTAGAGGAGAAAGTTTTACAGCCATTGTAACACTTGGGAGTGTGCAGAGGAATATATTTGTGATTTATAATCACTGGAAAAAGAAGAAATGATTCCTTACTTGTATAGTAACTATTACCCTTAGCAGTGTACTAGACACAGAATCTCTCCACTGCTTGCTCTTAGTTCGCTCCTCTCTAGATTCTACTATAACTTACAGATCCAGAGGAGATGCCCTTGGAATTTACAATCAGGACACCTTTTTTTTTGCTATTTTATTCACCCACGAAGAAAAGGAGATTTACCATCCCCGTCTGGGTTTTGAATATCTCAACAACTTTCCATGTCCTTTCAACACTCCTCCTTGATACCTCATTACGGAGTTGGTGGCAAGATACCGTCTTTCATCTGCTCATTCATTCACTTTACATAAAGTACCTCGAGTTCTCTGTAAGGATATCTCACTAGGATTCTAGTATGGGTTTTTATCTTTGACCTTTCACAGCCCTGGGGCATTCAGCAAGTATTTTGTGGTCATGGTAGCTCAAGAGACAAGAAATACAGATCCAGCCATAAAGATGTTTCTATACGCACTGCTATACGAGAGACCTCAACTGTCTATATGGATACATCAGAAGCAAAAGTAGAATCCATGTGGACAACACATCTTGAACTATAATTACCATATGGTAAATAGTCATTCTTTATTGTGTTGTCAACAGTCAAGGAACCTGCTCTGATGTGGAGGCTTGGGGTACTGCTGACAGAGTTAATGGATGAATCTTGGGAGAATACTCTTTTTCCCACGTGACACTCAAGTCACTTCTCTTAATTGTAAAAACATCTGTAAGAAGAACTGAATGAGTTGTAGGCCTTGACAGCTGATCTTCCCATGACTCATTCCACAAAGACAAACTTGTCTTATACTTGTCCTTTATATTCATCCAAAGCATTTGCCAAGAGGAGTGCCTGAATTTTGCTTAAATTATAATATTCAATTTCAGATTTTCTATCCGAAGCCTTTGCTCCAGAAAGAGAAGGGAAGCTTCATACTGTGGCAGTAATAAGGTTTTAAGAGTTATTTTGGCTAGTGCCAGGGTATTTAGGAAGGCACTTTAGGCTTTTCTACCTTTGTGTGTAAGGTTTAAAGAGGAAAGCTGTTTTTTATTCAATTTCAAGTTGATATGAATTAGCTTCTGCATGAAGAGATGTAATTTTTACTTGAATGTTAATAGTTACAATGGGGCCACATGCAAATGTTAACAGCAAGTTGTCTACACCTCAGCTACTTGTCTAGCTTCCAAAATAACGAACGAAGAGAATTAAGGTGTATCTGTCTCTTCCCATAATAGTTTCCTAAAACAACTCAGACTATATGTTCCCTCAATTGTCTATTTCTATTTTTTTTCTTCCTGACAAACTCAGAGGTAGATGTCTCCAATGTAGGTATCTAAAGGGACTTTAGTAAACTTCCTCCATTACGGAGTTTGGTAGATTTTGTTCCTCAGAGCCTTTTCACTTTCATTGCTGGGAGGCAGCTCTGCAGTCTCTCCCAGTAGGTATAAATTTAGCGAGGACTTCCTAATTTCAATTAGATCAGCTTGTCAAAATAAGATTGATAGTAAATTGTCTCAAAGTATAAATACCTCCACAGATATAAAACACTTAGTAAAGCAGTGGTTTTTAATCTGTTGGAGAAATGCATACTGAAACCTGCTAGATAGAAGCTATATTTGAAGTGAAAATGAGACCTTTTTTAATGAAAGGGGTACTTAATCCTTAAAGCAACCCAAAAACTGTAGCAAAAGGACTGATAGATTCTCCATCTTTTGATGTCATCACATCAAGACTGGCTGCCTTTGTGAAAGGTATGTGTCAGCCAGCTACAAGTGACGCTCCGGTCAAATACGAATTATTGGGTTCAGCACAGGGGTAACCCAGTGAAAGTTAATGACCTGTGATATATAGGAAATCACACTAGATGATCTAATGGTTTCTTCTGGCCTCACACTCTATGAATCTATGAATATGTATCCTCTGAGGTTGACGGCTAATTATATTCCTAAGCAGGGGAGCAGGCAGAGGCTGCTTCAAAAGAAGGATTTAAATTTATTTACTGGTATCCATTGTTCTTTAGCTACATATTCAGATGGTTCACACCCAGCTTCTTTTCTTTCTTAAATTTTCCTTTTTTTTTTTTTTTTTTTTTTTTTTTTTTTAAGGTCTGTGAGAGGAGCTGGAGCATTTGGGAAAGCATGGCCACTGATGGCCTCCACTGTGAGAATTTGGTGCTGAGAGGAGTGATTCACACAGTTCCCAAAAGGCGCTGCCTTCCAGCATGTTACCACATCTTGGCAGCGTTTGAAGGGCACCCTGCAAGCATGAAAGGCAGAAGTGATGATTCAGAGAGCCACAGCGAGTGGTAAGAAACCCTTTATGGTGGAATAGGAAAATACAAAAATACAGATACTCCTTGTGTGCAGAGCTATTCAGTCTATCGGGGGAGGCGCAGCCCTCAGTATTTAGGTTCATGTGTACATGTCTAGAGATGGCTGTTTAGGCCGCCTGTTTTGTAAAGTAAGGCTTTTCCCCACATTTATTTTCTGGAAGGACAGTGGGAATCAGAAGAACTCTTAGAGCCTGTGACCCATCCTTGTGCCGTGTTGGCTCTGCCCACGTGTACGTACATCGGGTTCCTGTTGCTGGTTTTGTTTTGTTTTCCAATTGGGTGGGAATATTATCCTTAAACAGACAAGAAAATTAAAACAACTGACTTTTACATCTCTTTCAAAATAATAATCAAGGAAGCAAGGATGTTCAGAGGAGGGCAGAAATAATAACTGGTGAAGAGGGAAGCAATCTGAGGGGAAGAAGTGGCTAGATTTGGAGCATGCTGGGGAAGTCCTGTCTGTTTACAACCTCTCTTTATCCACACCTGTGAGTTAGAAATGCTGTCATCTGAGGAGTGGCCCCATATTACAAGAAGGTCAAGCACCAAGCAGACCTAATTAAAAGCTCATTACAAGAGACAATCTCCATTAGCATGCCAAGTTTCATGCAAATCCATTAGCACCAGGGCTCTCTTCGGAAGCTTTAAATTCCAGTCCTGTGCCCCAGGGACTGGAAACCGTGGCCGGTTAATTTGCCATTCTCAGTCTGTGAACATTAGGCACAGTGCTCTTACTTTCTGGATTATTTCACATTCCAGCAAATTAGTTTTATCCGTTCTGAGAACATTTTAACAAAGAAAGTTCTTTTGGCATCACATGGATAAAATAACACGGGATAAAAGAATGAGCAGTTCCCCCAATCAGGAACAAATAACTTTAAATCTCTCCTGAAAATGCAGCCTTTCCTGTTATTCCCACCCCCCCTTCCTTTCATTTATCTTTCGGCAGTCGGATTTTTTAATTACGTTTCTGCAGCCAGATTCCCCTCCCTCTCTCTTTATTGATGGTGTTCTCAAGAGCCATGATTTTCTTTATGCCATTGTAGCAGAACCTGACTAAAGATCTTCAAACTTGTTAAGTATAAAAGTTGGTAAATGATACTATTGTCCGAGTTATGGGTGGGGGGAGAAAGGGGGAAAGCAGTTTATCTGGGGTGGCTGTGGGGAGGGGGAAGGTTTAAAAAAAGGAAAAGAGAAAAGGCTCAAATGAACTGAAATGGATCAAAGTAAACAGAGACATCTAAAAGCTTTTGTAAGTTAAAAGTGGCTATCTGTTGCAAGTCCTGCCTCATTAACTACTGATAGAAGCACTGTCTTGGCCTTCCAAGATATCTAACGCTGACCGCCTATAACAAGATGAACTCTGGGTTATTCCCTCTTGCCGTTCCCTGTGTCGCCGTGCACAACCGCTTAACCTCAGCCTCTCCGCAAATGTTTATCCTCTCCGCTGGGCGCAATGCGAGATCCAGGCCCTAAACTTCAGCGCTCGCTCAAAGGAGGAAACATAAGGTCAGAGAGGAGGGAGGAACTGGAAGAAAGAAGGAAATATCCCCAAAGTCAGGGTCTTGCCCGGGTGTCTGGTCTGCACCATTTCGATAGACCTTTTTCGAGGCATGAATAGAGTGAGAGGCAGAGGTCAGCCTCCCTGTTCTGGGTTACGGTATCCCCCGTGCCGTCCCCGTTCGGTGGGGGAAGCAAGCTGAAACGGAGAGGCTTGTCGAGGGAAGCAGGGAGAGTGAGGAGGGATGGGGAGGGGGGAACACGATGGCTCTTTGACTAGGACCAGATAGGTCTCTGTGTAGAGTAATATTACAGCTCGCTCTCTCATAAACAAGCTGCATGCCGGCTTCTAAAGAGCCCATCTGGCATAGCTTTGAGAATGGCAATAATTACAAGCTGATGATGGACATGGAAGAAAAGCCCTGCTGAGCTAGCTCATAAGGAAGTATTAGGGAAATTACAGGCTAAAACCCTTTCTAGTTTAGGCCTTTTGGTGTTCTTAATCACAGACTTTAAATGTTGTAATAAACACTGTTGCATTTTATTGACCAACTCCCATGGCAGGCAAATCTTTTTTATTTTATTTTATTTTTACTATTTGTTAGTTGAGAAAGCAGTTCGACAACAATTGTTTCCTAAGACTGAGTCTGTAGATTTACTTCATGAAAAGTGATCCAAACAGCGAGAGTCCCTTTTGTTACTTTGCAATTAAAAATGAACAAGGAATAAAAGGGAAAAGAAATATTTTAGAGTTCCACTTACCCCTGTGTGGTACTAGGTCACTGATAATGCTCGCTTTGTTTTGAGATTATTGTCGAGGAATAAAAGCTCTAAAATGAGTTGTTAAGTTTTTAGCTGAAGCTCCTGTTGATTTTACAGGAAAGAAAGCGTTTTTTAAGTGGGAGAGGTATGGGCCTGATCCTGCGCCTGGTGAAGTTCATGGCATACTCGCCAACTTCAGTGGTCCAAAGCAGTGTAAGTGGAGGCTCAGAGGCCTCACCTGTCTCTGTATTGACGTGTGCTCTTACTATTGTGACTCAGAGCAGTGTTTCTGAATAAAGGGGAAAATCCCAGGCTGCTGGGGTCACTGGGGCTCTGTTCCAGTGTCCCTTACAGGTATCAAACATCATTTTCACAGTGAAAAATGCAAAACACATTTTCACAGTGGAACATGCGAAATGTGAAACACAGCAGCGGTGATGCCCAGTTTAGGGCACCTGGCAGGGCTGTGATTTTCAGAGGAGGGTGTCTCTGGCACCAGGTTTCCCAAGTCTGGAGTTAAGAATCCCTAAACTTTTGAGAATGTTACTGCCTCTGTGTCTCTAAATGTCCGTGTTTCGGGTATATGAGTTTATTTACTACGTGTCTTGATATGCATACGTGTGTGGCAGTGCCATTCCTATGGACTATAGGTGGATATGGGCTACCTTTATGGATTACCTATATGGATATATGAGTGGAGTGCAGTGGAGCTGTGACAGTTAACACCAGCTAAAGTTCTGCTTCAGAGAGCCTACCTGCTTTCCCCGACTGATTTCATTCTCCTTTTCCTTCTATGAGTCTAGAAGATCAAGAGTTAAACAGGTCCGTGAGTTTTATTTGACTGGGGTGCAATAAGTCTCCCGGGGTGACTGATAGACTGAGAACTCTCAAACTCCCTTCAGTACTTTGTGTGTCAAATCAACAGTGAATATGGAGTGTTGTCAGTTGTTTTAAATAATGCTGTTTTGACAGTATGTTGTTTATTACAATTCAACACCTGTAATTTGTTTTCTTGGAGGAAATCTGCCTTTATTTTACATAGGGTTTGTGGATTTGGGTTTTTTGTCTGGTGGTTTTTGTTTTTGTTTTTTGTGTGGGTTTTTTTTGTTTTTAGTTTAAGAACATCAGCCATGTATTAGAAATGCTGCATAACATGGTGGCTTACTGATCCAGTTGAATCCTGGAAATGTATCTGTGTTTTTACAGGACACATTCTGGTATGAGATCCTAAATAGCAGAACATTCTGTTCCTTTAGATAAATGTTTGCCTGCAGGTATAGCTTTTTGTTTGTAAATTGTTTCATCTTGGTCCTATTTCTGCTGCAGTTCCCCCTTCACAGATGTTTAAAAGTTTCTGTTTTACTTGTAGTTGTTTGTATCCCAGCATTTCATAACGCAGACCGCTTATTTAGTTTTCCCGATTACCATTTGATTATTTGTTCAGGCATCAGATTTTTTGCTCTTTTTGTTGCAAAGTTGAAGGAATGCAAGGTCAGGCGATGGAAATTTACCTATCCAAACTCTTTTCTTTCATAAACTTCTTTTGGCTTCTAAATCTGAAACTTGCTTGTCAATGTGAAATGATTTCTTTATATTTAACTGTCTCTTTCCAATACAGACTAGAATTGTTCCTAACAAAAGAAGCATGAATTGGTGGAAACTATATATTAAATGCAGGACTATTTGTCTAGTTTTCATTAGGTTGCTGAGTGAGAAGCCCAAACTCCTCTCTTTTCCCAAGGTACTCGGATATCCACGAAGTGCCTTCATCCCGTAGCCTTGTTTCCTCTCCCAGTAAACCAGCTTTCCAAAAGAATGCTACACTCTCTGCTCTTTATACTGTCAGCAGTGACAGCAACCAGCAACGCTGACATTTCTTATTGTTTACAAAGGATGAGCGCCAACAAGGCATCTCTGATCATTTGATAAACTCTCCTAACCCTCTCCCCCCCGCCCAACCCTCTGCTCCACTGACTAAACTAACCTTTTCACGGTACACTGCCTATAATTACCAGTGAAAGACGCTAACCAGAAAGGATCAAAACTTCAGCTAAATACAAACAAACCAGCAAAACAGCTATGAAGATAAACTACACACAACTAACACTGCTCGGCAAATAGTGCAGGCTACGAGAAACCGAGTAGCTGCAGGCGGGGGGTGGAGAAAGAAGAAATCTAACCTTAAATTCCTTATGTGCATGTATTTTTTCCTATGAATTTTAAAATTGCTTGAAAAAACATCCTAGAATAGCATTAAAATAACCTTATTGTTTATTATCCTAATCCTGTATATTTAATATCCTTTTTCCCCTTCAGTTCCCCCCACTCCTGCAGAAACTCCCGCCAACACAGTGGTCAAACTAAGTTCATAGTTCCTCATAATTAGCCCAGGACTAATGCCTATACCAAAAAGAGTTACTTTTCAGTAATCGCATGAATTTTACTTTTACCCACCCCACTCCATTTCCAGTGTGACAAGCCGATACTGCATATTTCTTTCCATTTTGTTTTCCTGGAGGTGAGAAGCACCAGCACGTAGAGTCTTTTCTCTCATCCCTCTCCAAGAGTGAGTTGGCGAGGAAGGTAGTATTGATGGCCTTTGTTTGCCAGGAATGTTGATGTGTTGGATGATTGTACAAAAATGGTTTAAATTCCGTCTTTAAAAACTGCATCTGCTGTTCCAGATTCTGCCTGAATTAGCTGGATAATGGGCTTGCTCAGTAAACAGAACTTTTGCCGCTGAGCTTTCCAGCACCAAAGAGTCAGACAGTTTTCAGGAGGGTGTGATTTTCTTCCCATACGCTAAACTGTATTGGTTCACTCTTTTCTTTTCCATGATAAGAGGGTTGTGACGTGGAAAACAACAAGATCAAGTTTAAGTCTCCAGCAGAAATCCAGATCTTTAAACTGAAGCTTTATTTTAGGCAAAACAAACGGCAGCAGCAGGTCTTCTGGCTCTGCAAAATACCTTCCTCTTCTGGTAGAAGTCTTGTCTGCTGGCAACCCAGTCATGCCGTGTTTTCTCAGCCTGGAATTAGTCATTTTTGTGATAAAATAATGTTCATTTACTTGTGTTACTTCTGCAGATGCCATTGATTAAAACCTCCTAAGGAGTAACCACAGAAGTAGAACAGCCACTCCTGTGGCCTTTGGTCAGGCTTTGTCATCAGCTGGATACCGAACGCGTAAGAGACTTCTCTTCATCTTTCTTTCTTTCATCAAATTGTTGTAGTGTTGTGATGGATGAAATAGTTTGCACCTTAGCCCTAAAAGCCTGATCCTTGGGTGGAAGCTTTAGCTGAAACTTCAGCGCAAATAATAACCTGTTGCTAAATTGAAAGTGGCTGAGATCTGTCCTTGTCTGACTTTGCGGAGCTTCCATCATCATGCAGGGTCTCCAGAAACGCTGCTCGTGTCAACACAATTGGTCAAGGTAGTATGTGGTGGTTTTCCTTTCATGTATTTTAATGTCAATTTTTATGGTTCTCTCTTGAATTTTTATCTGTTCCAAGTAGTTTTCACAACATTGTCAAACCAGTAAGACATGAAAAGCTGAGCCTATGGAAGCAGACTTGAAAGCCTATGTGATTTAAGAAGCATGAAAACCGCCTTTAGAAGTATGTTTCATTTAGCCTTATTGGCTTTCCTGCCCTCCCTCCATATCAGTCTGACATTTTTTAATCAGAAGGTTCTGCACAGAAGTGGCTATTCATGCACTATCGACACTTGAAATGAAAGGTATCCATAGGTCTTGGGCATCCACTGGGCATGTGCTTGTGCATGCGATGTGCACAAATGCCTTTTCTTTCCTCCCAGCTCTTCTTGTCACAGTAGGTATAACCCAGGGAACCGGTTTGCTCCAATACTCTTGCAAGAACACACTGAATTGCTGCAACAAACCTGAGTGCTGCACAGACAAATGCAGTTTAATGTATTGAAGAAGAAGAATAGAATTTAAAATTGCGGATATGCATCTTATGAAGACATGAGCTTCAATCTACAGAAAAATCCCCACAAGTATAAGGCATATTTGAAGTTTCTAGGCTAAACTATTTATGGAAAAGAAAATGCAGAAGCTCTGCAAAGTACCACAGCTATTTACTTTTTAAAACATCAATAGATAGGAAATGTCTTATATCAGTCTTTGTTTTGTTCGAAGTACCCTCTGGCCAGTGAATGCAGATGCTAAATGCAAAGCTGAATTTTTTAAAAAAAATTTAATGCGTTTGGTGACGGGAGACTGTAAATTAGCCTTATCAGAAAAAGTCTTAACTATTGAAAAACTGCTTCCTCCCCATAAATGTTGGGAGGATTCATAGATCATAAGGCTAGAAGGGACAATCAGGGGCGTGCTCTTTCTAACATGCAGTATGTTGGCCAATATTGGGGATTTCTGAAATTAGATACAGGAAAACCTATAGCTTGGGCCAGGGTAGGCAGTGGCACAACTGTGATCAACTGTCTGCTCCGGCCAGAGCTGGAACATAGAACACGGGCTCATCAGTGAGTTACACAGTCACTGCAAACCACTCGGGTTTCTTTTTTCTGCTGCTAATATAATTAGAGTTCATGTATTTCTCACTGCTGTCCTTTTATCTTGCCTCTCTTTCATGTTTACAAGTCTCCCTATCACCTTCATGCTAATGAGGAGCTCCTTGGCTGGTTAAACACCTCTTGTTACCTCAGTCTAGGTAAGTGCGCGCATTGGATACGCAAGTCTTACCTGTTTTCTGTCTGTGCTTTCTGTTAGTAACTTGGTGTGAGTGTAGCCATGTGTTCCCAAAGCTCGGCGTTGCAGCTGAGGGGGCTTGGCAGGGAAAGACAC
>KL274545.1:4181-31565 GCA_000699545.1 Podiceps cristatus | reverse complement strand
GGGAACAAACAGATGAACAAACAGGCCCAAAGAAAATAAAACAGAAATAAGGTAAAAAGAAGGTAACATGAACAGAAAGCAAACCAAACAAAGAACAAGAGCGAGGGGGTAATGGCTGACCCTCACTTACACCAGCCATGACATCTATGGCATGGAATACTCTCTTTGGCCAGTTTGGATCAAGTATTCTGGCTGTGTTCTCCCAAGTTTTTGCACCTGCACTTTAGCAAAACTTGAGAAACTGCAAAATGTCCTTGATAGTTCAGCAGCAATGAACAACAACAGAGTACTATCACCATGTTTCACATACTAAATCCAAATCACAGGAGCTGCTGCAAACAAAACTAGCTCCATCCTGGCTGAAACCACAACTATAAACTGAGCTTATTCAAAGGCTAGCCTTGCTAAACCAAAACTGAAATTAGCAGAACAACTTCTTCCCTTGGTAGCTGTTTCAGAGGGTTCTGATATCTTATGAAGTGCTTCATAACCAGAAGGCTAGAGCAGGGATTTACCACTCATGACAGAAAAGGCCAACGGACTGAACAATGAAGGGGCAGAGCAGTTTACTTTCCGGCCATACTTGTGACTCTGACTTCACGTGGTTTGGAGCAGTTCCTTCAAATTCTTTGCATTTCATTTTCACTGTTCCTAAAGGGATAATATTTACTAAATATTATGTTCTGTTTCTCTCCATTTCAAGCACTACTTTATGTACAGGTTGAGAATACTTCAGATAATTAAAGATAAAGAGAGCAGAGGAGTCTGTCCTTCACTCTTTGTAAAGTGTTTGAGAGTACAGTGTTTAATAGTGGAGATGCAGTTGTTATTTACATTGAGTGGGGATTACTTCAGTTCCAAAGAAGTGTACTCAGTTCATTACAAAAGTTTCTGTGCTGTTCTTTGAAATGAAAAACATTAATACATTTTGAATTAAATTAAATATTGCATTTTTACAGATTTTAGAATGTTGAAAAAAAGATTCTAGAATTCAAAGTAAACAAATGCTTCAGCATAAACCAAATGAAGAAATATAAAATATTATTTTACAGATCAGAGCACTGCTATGAAAAAACTTTTGCTTAGATGAAAATTCAAAACAATATGATTGGAAAAGAGAAAGAAATCAATAAACAAAGGCACAAATAGATAGTGGCAGGTGTGAATTTTTATGGTGGTGATCTGACTGAAAGAAGTCACTGAAGAAAAATACAACATGAGAGTAAGCAGACATTACTCTGCTGCACTACCTGAAATCTAAAAGCCATTAAACCTTTTATTGCAGATTCTACCCTCAACCATAGCTTTATCCAAAATTTGGTGTACAGTGAATTACAGTAAATAACTTCAGGGACCTATTAATGAAAATGTTTCAGAAGCTTTTAAATCACATCCCCTTTCTGTCAGGCTCCTTAATGTCAATAATTCCTTTCATATTTTAATTCTGTACTTCACATCTAGGAATACTGGATGTAGGAAAAAAGTTTTATTGCTTTTAGGTTTTTAGACTAGACTAGATTAGACTACTTCAATTGGAAAGGACCTGCAATGATCATCTAGCCCAACTGCCTGACCAATTCAGGGATGATCAAAAGTTAAAGTACGTTACTAAGGGCATTGTCCAAATGCATCTTAAACACTGACAGGCTTGGGACATCGACTTCCTCTCTAGGAATTCTGTTCCAGCCTTTGATCACCCTCTCAATAAAGAAATGCTTCCTAATGTCCAGTCTAAACCTTTCCTGGCCCAACTTTGAACCGTTCCCATGTGTCCCACCACTGGATACCAGGGAGAAGAGATCAGCACCTCCCTCTCCACTACCCCTCCTCAGGAAGCTGTAGAGAGCAATGAGGTCACCCCTAAGCTTCCTTTTTTAGTAAATCCCATACTTCTCATTTTGATTAAAAAATGTATTTGTCCAGGACTAGGGAAAGTTTGTGGTTGGTTTTATAGTTACAGTAACAGCTTTGTACATGTTAAATTAGATTTGGATTTTTACATAAGGCCAACAACATTTAAAATTTAAACTCACAAGCCTTGACTTTGGACTGTGTCTCATGAGATCACTGATTCAAATCAAAATCATCAGATTGCCACAGTAGTATTCTTCTTGATAAAACTGTTTCATAGTATGACTATACTAATGCAGCACCACTTTTGTGTTGTTGATGATCTAGATTTCCCTGAAATACTATGACAGAAAATTAAAGTCAGTTTAAACAGCCTACTATGAATATCTGAGATCCTAGAAATCTATATTCTATTTAACCATTTCCATTAGCAATGCCAAATATATCACAACATTCAAGTAGGTAAAGGTAGAAAATACTTACTGACATTTTGATTCAAATGTTATAGGAGTCGCATTCCATAAATGAAAACATCTGGGTGTGAAAACTTGTCTAAAACGTTCTTAATGGAGCTGAGTTTTGTTTGCCTGAGGACAGAATATCCTTCAATTACTGCTTGGCTAAACTGGAGTTTAAAGTTTAAAGCTAAACCCTTGTTAGTGAGCAATGTGCAGAATGCGGTTCAAAATCTTACAGGGCAAAGCTTATGGAATCTTATAGCAGAAGTACTGCTACATAAAACTGATCTGAATATATTTAGTTTCAACATCATAACAGGATCAACAAAGACCAAAAGATGTACTACCATTGTGCCCTCAGCAAGTTTGCTGATGATAGGGTCCTGCACCTGGGGAGGAATAACCCCATGCACTGGTACAGGTTAGGGGCTGACCTACTGGAAATCAGCTCTGTGGAGAAGGACCTGGGAGTGCTGATAGATGACAAACTAACCATGAGCCCCTGTGGTGAGAAAGTCCAACAGCACCCTGGGGTGCATTAAGAAGAGTGGGGCCAGCAGGCTGAGGGAGGTTCTCCTCCCTCTCTACTCTGCCCTGGTGAGGCCCCATCTGGAGTCCTGTGTCCAATTCTGGGCTCCCCAGTTCAAGAAAGACAAAGAAGTACTGGAGATAGTCCAGTGGAGGCTGCAAAGATGATGAGGGACTGGAGCATTTCTCCTCTGGGGAAAGGCTGAGGCAGCTGGGGCTGTTCAGCCTGAGGGAGAGAAGACTGAGAGGGGACCTTATCAGTATTTATAAATATGTCAAGGGTGGGTATGAAGAGGATGGGGCCAGGCTCTTTTCCGTGGTGCCCAGCAACAGGACAAGGGGCAACTGGAACACAGGAAGTTCCATCTGAATATAAGAAAAAACTTGTTTCCTATGAGGGTGACAGGGCACTGGCACAGGCTGCCCAGAGAGGCTGTGGGGTCTCCTTCTCTGGAGATATTGAAAACCAGCCTGGATACAGTCCTGTGCAACCTGCTGTAGGTGACCCTGTTCTTACAGGAGGGTTAGACTAGATGACCTCCAGAAGTTCCTTCCAACCCCTGCCATTCTGTGATTCTGTGATTGTGTGATTGTGCTCTACCTCAGAGACAAAACCTATGTAAAAATGAGGAAGTGTCTTAAAATGCAACCAGAAGAGATAGCTAAGAGAATTAAATCCTTCCCAGCAGCATGGAAATTTCTGAAGGATAACATGCAGCAAACAGGAACAGTGCATATCACTTTCTAAACAAGATTTGAAAAAACATAAAATAAAGTCAGCATGGCTATTCAGCAAAGTAAAAGATAATATTAGAAACCAGGAAGTATTTTTCAAAATGTTGTTGTACACAAATAAAGAAAATGAAAAGGCTCATGAATTTTGACAGTTTAGATATAGAAAGTACAACTATGCAGGCCAAGAAAGCGTTTGAGGGGCAAATAGCAAAAAGAATAACAATAAAGCTTTCATCTAAAATCACAGCAACAAAAAGCCCTCCAGAGTGTCTTGTTGAATCAACAAGAAGGGTTGTGGTTTTTCTCAGCAAAGGCCAGAGGCTACCTGGGGCCAGGCTTCTGGAGCTGCAGGGGATCCATCAGGGCAACAGCCTCCCCAGCCAGGTCTGTCCTACCACCCTCAGCCAGGGAGCAGGACAGGTTTGGGCGAGCAGAGGGGCCGGGAGGATGACTGGTAGCCTGAGTCAGCTCACTGAGAACAAGGACATTGAGAGGAGCTTTTCATAAATGCTGCTATAGAATTAGTGAGCACTTAGATAAATATAGTCTTCTGGGGAAGAGCCAACATGTTTTCTGTAAGGGGAAGTCCTCCCTTACAAACATAGCTAGTTGTGTATACCCAGTTGATTTCAGCTGCTTGAATTTTCAATAGTTTCTCAATAGACCTTCACCGAAGGATGATGTTCTAAGTGATTCCTCAAAAACATTATTTTAGTGCTTGGTAGCAGCCAAAAAAAACCAAATTAAATATTATAATTTGGAAAGAACATTTCAGGCACATGAAGGACAAAAAAGTCATCAGGAGTAGTCAGCATGGGAAGTAACACTTGACCAACTTGATAAACTTCTATGATCAAACGATTAGCTTGGTAGAGGAGAGAAGAGCAATAGATAGTCTACCTTGACTTCACCAAGGCCTTTGACACTGTCTCCCATAAAATCCTCACAGAGAAACTGTTGAAGAATGAGCTGAATGAGGTGGATTGAAAATTGCCTGAATGGGCCACTGATCACTCCACCAGACCCAGAGTGGGGTAGTCAGTGACACAAAGTCTAGGTTGAGTCCAATAACTAGCAGTGTACCTCAGAGACCAATACAAGCCCAGTCCTGTTTAACATCTTCATTGATGATCTGGATGATGGGGCACAGTATACCCTCAGCAAGTTTACTGATTACACCAAACTGGGAGGAGTGGCCACCAGAGGATTGTGCTGCCACACAGAGAGACCTGAACAATCTGGAGAAGTGGACTGACAGGAACCTCATGAAGTTCAACAAGCAGAAATGTGAAGTTCTTAAAGTGGGGAGGAAAAAAATCATACACAATTATATGTTGGGGGCCAGCAAACTGGAAAGCTTGGCAGAGAAGGACCTGGGGGTCCTGGTGGACAGCTAGTTGAACATCAGGCAGCAATGTGCCCTTGCTGCAAAGAAAGCTAAGGGTATCCTGGGATGCATGAGGAGCAGTGTTCCCAGCAGGTTGAGAGAGGTGACCCTGCCCCTTTATTTAGTGCTGGTGAGGCCACACCTGAAATACAGTGTTCAGTTCTGGGCTCCCCAGAACAAGAGACATGGACATACTGGAGAGAGTCCAATGAAGGGCCACAGGAATGATGAAGGGACTGGAGCATCCTTTCTCTGTTTAGCCTAGAGAAGAAAGGGGTCAGAGGGGATCTTACTGATATATATATATATAAATACCTGAATGGAGGGTGCAAAGAAGGCAGAGCCAGGCTCTTGTGAGCCTGTCACTGTGCTCAGTGACAGAATTAGAAGTAATGGGCACAAACTGAAACATGGGAGGGTGCCTCTAAACATCAGGAAATACTTTTTCACTATGAGGATGACTGAGCAGCGGCACAGGTTTCCCAGAGGTGTTGCGGAGTCTTCATCCTTGGAGATATTCAGAAGCTGTCTGTGCATGGTCCTGGCCAGCCAGCTCTCAGTGATACTGCCTGAGCATGGAAATTGGACCAAATGACCTCCAGAGGTCCCTTGCAACATCAAACATTCTGTGATTCTGTAATACTATGAATAAATACAAAATATCATTATGCTGTTGCACTGATCTATGGTATGGTTCACGTGGAGCTTTGTGTGGATTTTGACCTCTTCCTCTCAGAGAAATATAGTCTTATCCTACATGTTCATGAAGGAAGTGACAGTTAGCAAGTCAATAGATGGAAAATAACTTTTTACAGTAAGATTTCATGCAGAGGTGGGGGGTGTTTGTGAGGACTAAAGAAATGCACACAATTAATTATGCTGTCTGTAAACACAGTGTGTAGGGTGTAGAGACAGGACCAGAATAATCAGGATTGTCAGCTTAAGAAGATGTTCTTTATTTCCAACCTTGTCATCTGTTAGACTGAACACTTACAATCACTGCATTTTTTCTGTTTGAAGGGGCTGAGATCCTCTAGAACAGTAACCACTTCTAAAAAGTGAAAAGCCATCTTCTCCTTCAGCTATGATCTTCCTTCTGCTACACCATCCTCTGTGTCATATATACTAAATATTTAAGCTTGTATTCAAGTCCCTGTATTCATCTCCCCTCATATACATTAATTCTTATTAAAAAATATGCTTTGTTGTCTGTTGTCATCCCTTTCAACTATGAGACTAAATGTCCCATGGAAATCTTTCAGTGTGAACATTCTTGCTGCCTCCTTCTAAACAGTCACATTTTCATTGCTGTCACCTGCTTCCTCACATAAATCAGAGTTGATCAAATCAACCAAGGTTGAAGGATACAAAACCCATGTAATGAAAATATTAACAGAGCATAGTATTAAACAAATGGCAACAGGACTCTGAAATGATGGATAGGGAAGTAAGGAACGAAGGAATGTTATTTTAAAACTGGAAAAGATTCGGAGAAAGGCAGCAAGGATTATCAAAGATATGCTGAATTCTCATATGAACAGAAAATTCCATATGAAAAATGGGTTAGGTTGAGATCCTTCAACCTGGGCAAGAAGTGGCTTACATAGATGTAATAGAGGTCTACAAAATCAGGAGTGCTGTAGAGAAGGTGTTTAGAGATCAACAATTCATTGTCTCTTCCAGCAAAAGAATTATGAGCCATCATATGAAGCTAGCAGGAATCAAATTCAAAACAAACAAAAGTAAATGGTTGTTCTCTGAATGGGTATCAGACCAGTGGAACATCCAAAATCTATGTTAGGTGAAATATGTACATAGATTCACAAAGAGACTGAACAAGAACTTGAAAGAAAGATCAGCTGAAAAGTTAGTAAACAGACAAATCACATCAGGCACATGAATTACTCTGACCTGAACATAGCTGAAGGCTGAGAAGCATTTCAGAGAAATAGCATACATGCTTGTCCAGCTATTTTCCTTAGGTACTGTCTCCTGTAAGGAATTGACTCCTTTGTTTTAAAGGTAGTCTGAAAACAATACAGCTACAGGGGAGAGTTGAGTAAGAATTTGGTCTTTCTTCTCCAAGTCTTAAAGAAGAGAGCTGCATAGTAAATAACTGGAGTTCCTGATTTATTTATATTTGGAAATAATTTTCAAAAGTCTGTTTGAACCTTAAAAAGCCTATAGTCCATCATTCATGCCACTGGAAAAGCCATCTGGAAAGAAGAGGGGAAGACAAACAAATAAAGCAATTAACACTTAAGTAAACAAAATGCTATTGCTTTACAAAATATAATTTTGTTATTACAGTTACCAATATTTTCATTTAAATCAATGGTTAAGGCCAGAAACATCTGAGCATAGATGCCAACAGACATGAAGAACCCTTAGAAACTAACAGTCATTTCACAAGCCATGTTCTGATGTATCATATTTCAGTGGACCACAGACTGCACATCAGAGACACCACAGACTCACCAGGTACAAAAGTTAAATAGTTCAGGCTTATTAAACCTGATGAAGAGAATAAAATGAAGGAGAAAAGAAAGAAAAAATAATCCAGCCTATAAACACTGGAGTCCATCAAGTTGTGTTTGTTTTTCTCCTCTGAGACATCCTGCAACTAGTGACAGCTGCTTTAGAGAATTCAATTTTTCAGTGGGAAAGGAAACCATTCAGCTATCTGTGTGCTTGCTTTACAAAGTCTTACAAATGTGCTGCTACCTAGAACTCCTTTAAAAGACATTTTACAAATTTCCCCATCACCTAGTCATTTAAATTTTGTTGATACTGTTCTTCAGTATGATACATCCTCTTAGACTGAGTCTTTCTTTCTAAACTGCTGTGCTTGGTATGACTCTCCTGATTTAATCAGAGTGACACCTAGCATGTAATAGATTTTATAAACCACTTACTGACAGCAAAATGCATCAGATTACTAATAATCTCTTTAACCCAATCTGAAACAGTCTGCAGTTGCTTGTGAAAGGCATACAATCATGTTTCTGCATGTATACCACTAAAAACATCACAGATTAACTACTGGTGAATAAATATATTAAACAGAGTTCTGCTACTATTTTGATTACCCATACTAAGCATATTTTCCAAAAGATATCTGAAGTTACATCAGCATTTTAATAACACAGTCAACCTCACTAATGTTTAGAGGAATTACCTTAGAGAAAGGACCACTGAAGACAATTGTTAACACAAAGTAATAGTTGTCTGTCTAATTTCAAGGCAATGGATATATAAACCCAGTAGTCTTAATTACACTCCTATACCTTTCTTTACAGCTTCTAAATATTATCAGCAAAGTACACAGAGTTAGGCATCTTAACAATCAGATTTCCTCTACGATCAACACAGAGACACAGCAATTAATTACACCCTAAAAAGTGGGGAGCAGCTTAATGTACCCCTAACTTCCAGGCAGTTGTTAGACCTGTGCTCTGAGGAGAGATGAGCCAGGCCCTGTAGGGAGAAACCCGTAAGGCCACATCTCTGAGCACAGTCTGGGGGACAGGTGGAAGGGCAGCAATGCGGCCATTGAAATGAATATGAATTCTCTAGTTATTTGATCTTCCAGTCTGTGCAGGAGCAACAGCGTTACTGAAGGTACATGAGTATATGCTGTGGTTTAACCCTGAACAGTAACCGGACCACACAGACGCTCACTCACCCCTCCCCTCCCCAGTGGGGTGAGGAGGAGAATCAGAGAGCGTGAGCTTGCGGGTTGAGATAAAAACACTTTACAGGGTCAGCAAAGAAAAAGACAAAAATATATTAGTTATAAAATAATGTATAAGGATAATAGTATATAGAAAATAAACAATGCACAATTTCTTACCACCTGATGACCGATGCAGCCCTTCCCGCAGGGATATTCCCCTGCAGCCATCCCAGAACAGCAAGTTCCAGAGAGAGCACAAGGGAACAAACAGATGAATAAACAGGCCTGAACGAAAACTAACAAAAATAAGAAGTAACAAGAAGGGAATATGAACAGAAAGCGAACCAAACAAAGAACCAAAGTGACTGGGCAATGACTGGCCCTCACTTATACCAGGCATGACATCTATGGCATGGAACACTCTCTTTGCGCAGTTTAGATCAGCTAACCTGGCTGTACCCTTCCCAAGTTTTTGCACCCGCACTTCAGCAAAACTTGGGAAACTGCAAAATGTCCTTGATCATTCAGCAGCAACCAATAACAGCAGCGCACTGTCACCATTCTTCATATACTAAATCCAAAACACAGGAGCTGCTGAAGAGAAAACTGGCTCCATCCTGGCTGAAACCAGGACAGTATAGAAACTACCACTGATTTTTAATTACATGGTCACTTTATGGCCTGAAGGAAGATTTTCTTTTTTACTGAGTTTCATTCCACAAGCAGAGAAACAGGTGGCCATCTTTTGCTGACATCCCTATACTTCTGACAGCAGCAAAAGTATTCCTCACTAAATTTAACTGTTTTTCCACTGAACTTTGAAGTGGAACTATATTCCTCCATTATTTATGACCATTCTGTTAATATATTAAGGACATCTCCTAATTTCAAAATGCCACGAAGCAGTCCAAACAATAAAATCCAGGGTAATATTTCTGGAATTATTAAAAATGAACTTTAAAACCTTAGAAGTGTTGTCAGGAACAGTATATGGCTGATGAGAATTTTCCTGACTGAAGGTAAATTGCTCAAGTTTGTTAGTTGATGTGTAAAAATTTAATAGAATTACTATCCATAGGTCAAGTGTTGTAAGAACAAAGTATGACATGGATGAGGATTAATGAATACTTACCAAATGTAAAATATGAAGTCATATTTTAGCTTATATTTATGCATGCATTTAGCTTTCAACAAGCTCAATAACCTCTTCAAAAAATTTCAGTGATGGTAAATTTCAGTGCAAAACCCTCAATTATTGATTTGCAAAATGTTATTATAATATTATTCCTAAAGAAAATTTCTTGTATTACCAATGTAGAGGTAAACTCGGAAAATACACAATAATGATATAAATGTTATCTGTCTCAACATTAACAACACATCCCCACTCCCTCGGTAAATTTGCATACTTTCCGTATGGGGGGTGACAGACAACATTTTCATGATGAATAATTAAGTTAATCAAGTTAAATCTAAAGGTCATTTCTTACATTTATTCATTACGAAAAGGAAAATATCACGTTAACGAAACTAAGAAACAGTGAAAAGGTTATATTTTTGGAATCGTGGTAAAAATATCTCAGACCCTATAAACATTTCACCCTTCAGGTACCTGAAATGCTTATATGTGCATACGTAGGTCATGCTCCCATGAAGTGCTCCTCTAATTCTCTCGTGTTTGAAGAAGTTAAAGCTTCAGCAATATTCAGATAGAGAAACAAATCCCACTGGACTCTGGATCAGATGTTATTGAAGATGATTCCCCTCACAGGAGACTTTTAAAATTCAAATTTTAATTCTGAAAAGTACCTTTATGGGTCACAGAAAGAAAAAAGAAAGAATCATTCACCAAATCAAACCAGGAGAGGCCTCCTAAACTGCACATGTGGGGAAAGAAGGTAGAGTTTGTGGCCTTCTCTCACAAAAGCTTCTTTCGTGGAGTTTCCTGAAGTGCGTAACTGGCCATTTGCAAAGCTGTTAAGGCATCCCACTGTAGCACAGGGAGAGATGTGGCAGCGAAAGCAACTGCCCACATCAACAGGGTTGCGAAATGCCAGTCTTACCGTAAGGGTCCCAGTGGGGCCGGCAGCTCCCTGGGGCTGGGGCAACAGGGGTCTTGGGGGCTCCCCAGGAGACCCGTCCGGGCAGCCAGGGCCTGTCCCACCCCCAGCCAGGACCAGGCAGCCGGGGACACAGGGGCAGCCCCAGCCCCGGGCATTGGGCACCTCCCTGGGCATGGGGATGGGCCAAGACCAGGCCTCCTTGTGGGCCCGGCTTGGCAGGGCCAATGGCCAGGCACATGGCTGCGGGTGGTGGGAGCTGTAGCTCAGGAGCGACCCAGTGAGAGCCTCAGCTGAAAGCAGCTGCCCTGAGCCAGGGGTTGTCCTTGACTGCAGCTGCCTCGCAGCACCTCAGAGCTTCTCCCCACTTCACCAGTTGTGCTGACTTGGCCCTGGGCCCCGGTGGCCAAGCCCCTAGGAGCAGGGATGCTCTCAGGCCCTTTACACTTAATGGGTAAACTTCCCAGCTTTTGTAAGAGCTAAGAACACACCTTTAAAAAAACATATTTCAGTATGCTCTGTATTTTTCATAAGCACAATTGCAAAGTAGGACCTGATTTAGTTGAATACTAATAATTTTCAGTACCACCAGCCTTTCTGAGTCAAGAAAAGAGTTGTTGGAGTAAAACTGTTAAATGAAACATCGGTCTAGGTTTGTCTGAGTGCCAGCCTGGGCTTTCAGAGCACTTTCTCTTGGACTGACTGCTCCCTCTCATCTGGTCAGGTCCTTCCCTCATTGTGTCCCAGTCTCATTGTGCTCCCTTGGGCTTCAACGTCATTTTCTTCCCTGACAATGTCTATCTTCCCTGAAAATCCTTGCAGTTACAATTCAAAGTGAAATAAAGCCAAGTGTACTTGAAAACAAAGATGAAAAAAAAAATCACAAATAACATCTAAACAAGCAATACATTAACATTGCTGCCAGAATTGCTAAACAGGTTTCTGAATCTGATGCACGGTACCATCATGATACAACAGCCATTGTTCCTGCTCTAGTTTGGCATGAACTTAGGATCAGATACCTGCCCAAGTAAATAAAACAGTGCCAGAACCTGGGCACGGTCCTACAATTATCTTAGATGTTAACACAGCCTCTGTATTGTTCATGCCAACTAGCACTCTCCCAAGAGTTCCTGGCACCAGAGCATTTCCAACAGGCTGTTTAGCTTTAGCCACCCATCTGGAGAAAGCAGCCATGGAATAGCCATAGCCCTCCTCATCAGGCTCAGTGCCCAGTGCCAGAAGTCAGGCAGTGAAGGCACTGTCTGGTGCTCTGACTCATGAAAGGATCTGATAGATAAGATCTCCATTCAAACTGTCTTACTGGATAGTTATCTTAAACTCTAAGTATAAGCATCTTAAACATGCTGCAAAGTTTCTTTTGTCAGACAGATATTTAGCAACATAAGTGTTCACACCTGCCCAGGTCCAGAGCATGAAATTCACCCAGTGGTCCATGTTTCACATTCTCCTGCCATGGTTCTCCTGTCTCACACACTGCCATAGTAGGGCTGCAGCTGCCTTCCTGGTCTGGACTCCATATGACAGTCATGATCTGGCACATGAGGAGCTGCTGCATTGCACCTAAGGTGTTCTCTAGCCCCTTGAATGCAGTACAGAGTCTACCACAAAGCAGACTGCATCCGTGAGCCATGCTCCTCCAAAACGTCTCAGGAGCTCTACCTATCACAGACCTCAGTATGGTTGTGCTCCTCCATTTTTTTTTCTTTAGATTGCATTTTTTAATTCCATTTTGCCAAGGTTTTTGTCTGTTTTCTACTGTCTCTGCATTTGCTTCCTATGTATTTAATACTTGTTCAACCTTTAATAGCTATACCGTCACTTCTCATTCTTTTCTCATTCTTTTGCTATTTTACTCGCCCACCTGTGACATCACTCAGAACAATCCTTAGTTCTTCAGACACTCTTCTTCTACTTATTCTCATAAGTCTCCTACTGAATAATTAATAGGTACACAAAGCTGTTCCTACTAGAAATCTAAGCAGACCTCAGACACTCCCCACTACATATTAAGATGCCTCTTATTGAACTGCTGCAAATCTCTCTTCCCAACTTGTCACTGTATTTTGTACTACAGAACACTTTTCTGTTTGCTCCTTAAACTCTGACTGACAAATTCCAAAGTGCAACATTTAAAAATATCACTACATCTTTACTACAAAGGCATTGTTCTCAGTAGCTAAGGGCTCACTTTTCCCCCAGTGAGATCAACTGAACACTTTCCATGGAATTCTGTGGTAAAGAGATTGACCTGACCAAAAAATAATCTAGAATAATATGAAAGTATAATATAGCAGAATAATCCCTTTTCTTTGCTGCTGTCATCTTCTTCATTATCTCCATTGATCCGTTTGCATATCTTTTTAGTCTTTATTTCATTTCTTTCAACATTCCCGACAAATGGAAACGTCATCCCAAACAGAGGAAATAAACACACTTGGTATGTAGAACTGTTTCAAAGCAAAAGAAAATTATGAGATACACACTCAAGTACTCTTCAGACAATGTATTTCTTCTAGCTTATTTGCTTTGACATTAACTGTACAAATAATGTCTTCTATGCCTGAGCAAACAAACCTCTTTTAACAGCACAACAGGTAATGTTAAGAAGTCTAAGAAACATCTGAGATGATCTAACATGTTGTCTGTTTTACTATATTAAATTTTAGAATATGTTTAGCAAAAAAAAAAAAAAATATATATATAGATCCAAAAATGTGTCACTGAATATGCTAATCAACTTTTTGACTTCATTGGTTTCAGTCATTTTTCTTATGTGGATGACATCTGAAGGTTTCAGTTTGAAGAATTTTAGATTCTAGTATGGTACCTCTCTCCCTTCATCAAAACTTACATGCTAGTAACCAGAAACAGGTGTCACTTCAGTGAAACAATCTGTTACGGAATCATTCTGAGGTATTTTCTACAGCAAGTGATGAGCAAAGGCAAACAAACACCCATTTAAACATGTGACAGACAAGAGAACAATACAAAGGTCACATTTTTGCTATTTTTTGAAGCATACAAGTCTGACAATTTTCCTAAAGGGGCCTGATTTTATCAGGGAATAGGTAGGAAATTTATGTGAACATACAACACTGTCTCTTGATAACAAATGTTGATAAACTTGTGTGTTCTGAAATCAAGCAAGTACTAGATCTCTCTACTAATAATGAAGAGAATATAAGAGAAAGATATTTGCAAGAAATACATTCAAAATTGCAAATTCAGTGATCTGTTGTTCATTCTGAAAACTCTTCTTTATACTGTTAACTGCAATTTTCTACTCAAGAGTTTTTCAGGAGAAGGCTCTATGGTCTTTAAAGAATGTCTGACATAAACACTGTTGCCACTACAACTTGCAAAGTTGTACAGGCACTATGCAAGCACTACAACTACAGTTACATGTGCTCAAGAAAAGAGTTAACTATTGACTAGAAATAAATAAATAGAAGTAAGAAATAAAATGCCTATTGTGGACATTGTGCTATATTGCAAATGAAAGTCCTGGGACTGGAAAAAATGGTTCTTTAAAAATATTATTGCATAGTGGTATCTCAATCTTTTAATCAAGAGCTGCATCTCAAAGTGGAATCCTCCCTGGCTGATGATTTTGTAAAATGACCACAAGCCATGATCAAGAGTAAAACTGGAACATGATGTATTAACTGATGAATCACAGGAAGCTGTTTAAAAGAAATTTACAGGAAAAGTCACATTCCAGGCTAGCACTGAAAAGCTTTTGGTTTTTTTCAGAAAATAATCTCTAATTTCATAAAGGAGAAACTTTCACAGCCTATGAATAGGGTTTTCTGTTCTTTTCAGAGTCTTACAGCTATTCCATCTCAAGGTCATGGAAAATAAAATTTAGACTCTGACAATCCCATCATTTTATAAAACTAGTAAGCTATGAGAGCACTAACTACCAACCCAAAAAAAGCTAAACTACTCAGTGACTATTGTGTGGTATCTGATACTTGCAGTAGATTAAGTGCAACAAGCAACGATATTTCTTTCGGCATGTGCTTAGAAAATAAACAAACAAACAGGATATTATTTTTTTATAAATTCCACTTCCTTTTTCATTAATTTTCATGTACTTGCAGATGTTTTAATTTTTTTTACCAAAAGGGTATATTTATTGTCAGTTAAAGAACCTGATCTGGGCCATTGCAGTTTTGTAAATTAAGGTCAACTACTGCTTAGCACATTCAAAATATGTATTACCCCAAACAAATATTAAATGACAAATGTAATATTTACCTGAAAGAAATATAAAATTGTCAGAATAAATTGCATCAGGAATTTATTGTAATATTAAGACAAGATCAAATGTGCAAAACTTGTTTGGTACTGTTACCTGATTTAGAGGAGACCTGAAACTATCTTCTTTTTAAATATCTTGGGATAAATTGTCTATGCGTTGCAGGAGAACTAAAACATAGTGTCTAATACACCTTAATATGAATTAAACTTTTAACAAAGTAAGCTAAAATATACACTGCAGAATTAAATATATCTGGTGGATGACTTGGATGTCTTGATTATTAACAGCTGTTTTGAATCCATGGCTAACTCCATCTACATGCATTTGTAAATCCATTTCTGACTAGCAGATTTTCAGAAATTAATTACTTTATTTATGCTCACTGACATGTTGTAAATAATGGAAAGAACTTAGGAAAGACACTTGAGTATCATGGCTGATAGCTCCATGAAAAGCACATGGTCAATGTGAAGTAGTGATGGGTCAGTTCTGCAATATAAATCCCATTTCCACACATGCATAGGAGAGGGTGGGGGGACCCCAAACAACACCCTGAACCATTTACTTTCAGAGCCATTACAGGAGACATCAGCCCATCAAAGGTGCATTTCAACAAGCTTAGAAGAGCACAAGGGCGGGTAGAACCCCAGTATCCCAGTTAGAGAAACCTTCTCTGCCTCCCTCCAGGGCTGTCACGGGAGATCCTCAGACCCATGGGCCAAGAGGTGTCACCATGTGCCAGTGGAAGGTGTTTTCCCACATTATGGGATAGCAGGGAAGAGTATGTTGAGATTGTACAAGCCTTATTATGGGATGTTTGAGGGATGAAGCAAAGGCAGAGAATGAGGGGGATCTAGGTGGTTTGGGTATAAACAAGTACAGGAGTATAGAGGGACAAAGGGATAAAAGGGGCTAGTCACATGTAACCAGGTCTTCATCAGTACGCCATCTGGCCTTGCCCTGCACTTGATCAGCAATCTGCCCTGTCTTCTCATTAAACTCCATTTCTAACTGTTTTCTGCTGGTGCTTGTGTGTATGGAGGGCTGAGTGACAGCAGCTGGAGTCAGATCATGCATCGCAGGGCCTGTCTGTCTGCGGTGCCGGCAACTGGAGCAGGTAAGGGTATGTGCACCAGAGAGTGATCACTAGCAAATATTAAGCTGAGCTATCCAGAGAGTAGGGAAATTATCTGGGAGCCAGGAGGGTGAGTGCATCACCTGGAGAGGGACAGCAGGAGTTCAGTACTGGCAGGACCAGGGTTTGTCCAGGCCAGCTGCTGGGGACACTGGGGCTTGGGGGGTCAACTGGGAGACCCATTTCTACATGTGCATTTGTCTCTGGGAGTGAGACAAGTGGGGAGAGCAAGGATCCAGGGAGCAGCTACAAGGTAATCATTGTGCATATTGTACATATACATTGTACATATATATACTTATACATCCTGCTAACAGATCTTCATTCTAATCAGCCAGAGAGGGGACCAGGATGAGGTTTTTACTGTTGATTGATGTTTGTGTGAGTGTGAATGTTTTCTGTCTAGGTTGATCTGTGTGGCCAATCATGTACACATGTATAAGTGTACCATGTACTGTGTGCATGCGTGTGTGCCATAGGGAATACGTGCTCAGCGTCACTACTGGTTGGACCTTGGGGAATGGAGCTGCAGCAGTCTTGCCTCTTTTGGATTCATCAACCCCTATCAGTGACAAAAACAAAAAGATTGGAAATACAAAACTAGGATGCCATCTAATCTTTCAAATTTTATAACACCACAGAATAAATCAGAGAATATCCACCTGTAGAATACTCTGTTCTAATACTAGGATTTCAGAAAAAATGTGACAGACATGAAAAAGGTAAGACACAAATAGTGAAATTGGCTACCTGATGGAAAGGCTTAGATAGGAGAAATATTAAAATCCAAGAGGATTTTCTCCAATAGAAGAAAAGTTAAAATCTACTGCATTCAGACATGGGTGCAAATTAACTAGAAGGAACTTCATAAATGTATGAAAGTAAGGTTGGCTTTGTCTATGTCCTATCTTAATTTAAGAAAAAAAAAAAAAAAAAAAAAGGAATATTCAGTTAAACTAAAACCACATCTAAAAGCAAGAAATGAAAATACTTTGTTACAGCATGGATAGTTCAGCAATGGTACTCATTGTCAAAAGTTAATAGTCAACACAAGACACATGGCTAAAGATGCGTATTAGCTCAGCAAAATACTAGAAAGATTCAATTTGATATGAAGACTCAGAATATTCACAACTGTGAATATTAAGTAGGATACAATAATAGGAATTCAAGCCTTCATATCTCAGGGCATAAACTGAAGACTAATTAAATATTATATGAAGAGAATGTCCTTCTCAACATATTTTTCTGTAATTGCCTGTTTATAATATGTCTTGTATCTGATAGTCTGTGCTGATAAAGGCAGAACACTATAACAGTGATCCAGAAAACGTATTCAATATGGAATTCTTAGGATCTATTTTATCTTTTTTTTTAATTTATTTAGATTACCTTAGCACTAGACAGCTGCCACAGCTCTCTCATCTATAAAAAAAGCAGGTCACCCAGCTTTTGAAAAGTTTAGAATGGTTCTAATTTTTATTGCCAGTTTTGTTAATACTGATGTTTCAAGCAGTGGGACACTTTTCAGTTAACTATTTTTTTCCACAAGTATTTGTGGTTTACTCTTATAGAGAACATTACAAAAGTAGACAGTTGTTACTAATTATGCAACATCTTTGCATAATTATATTTCTCATCAGCAGAATAAACTCCCTAAATAATGAATATTAGTTCTTTAAAATGTATGATGGATCATATATCAAAGGCAGATCCTTTGTAATGTTGTTTGCCTCTTAAAGATAATACCAATCTTAACATAAAAGGCCATATCTTCACTCCGCTGAGTGGATTTGTCTTTCCTTAGCTAGAAGTCTTTGTTCTGAATGCTTTATCGCAGTGAAATGTACAGCAATGAATGTGGCATTTCAGCATTCTTATTACACAGTAGATTACCCATTGTCTTCAAGTTGCTAAAAGTCCAGGAATCATATTGTTATTGTTCAAAGCATTTAAAATGGCATCTGCATGGTTTTTAATGAGCTGTGTTCCTTTTAATTTATTGTACATCTATTACAATGATATGAATATATACTCGAGTGCTTTTTATTTTTTTGATTTAGTAAGTCTTCAGATGTAGAAGTAACGTCTCAATGAAATTTTCCTCATTTAACATTTTAGACAGTTGGAAAAAAGCTCTTAGCTTGCTAAAATGTTATGGTGTTCATTTTAAAAACTTTGATATTGTTTAAGATATTACACAGGGTGGGGAAGTCCTAAGAAATTTAAAAGGGAAGGATTAACATTTCAGCTCCAAGCTGCAAATTCTAGTTTGCTACTTTTTGATAGAGATCTACTATTGACCTGTATGGTTTAAGCTTCAGTTATAAATGCACTTATTGACAAATGGTTTCTAACTATGATGAGACCTGTCCTTCCAAATGACAATTATGGTTGACAAAACTAAAAGGTATACAGAATCTGTATTTCTTTCCCAGCCTTGGAGAATGGGAGATCTCCACACTAGGGTCAAGAAAACAGACCAAAATCCCAAGGTTTCCCTGTTCTTTCTGTAGCTTTTTTTTTCAATATACTAGCTCTGTGTGCACAGATTTAGTGTCTGTGAAAGTTCCTGTAATTATATCTCTGGAGACTGAAGTCCTTTTATGTAGTCACAAAGAAAACAAAGTGCAAGCAGCAGCCAAATGCATTTTCCCTCTAGCAGACTTCAACCTTGACCTGACGATACACAGCTCTAGAGGTGATAAAATGCCATTCCCTATTCTCCTCTGAGGTGATACTGCTTGACTGCAATTTATTGGAAGGATGCAAATCAGGTCACCTTAGCAAAAGACACATCCCTACAAGCTTATGAAATAGTCAGAAACAGTAAGTGGAAAAAGGCAGTCCTATGTCCAGACAGGAGTTGCAGAGAGCTCAGTACACAAAACAGTCATAACAAATTCTCTTTACCTAAATCTATGATCTAAATTGTCTATTCTAATATTCTACAAATACGCAGCTCACAACACATTGGACTTTTCTGCCATTTAAGTTTTTAGAAAAACAATAAAGGAAATAAAGAACTTGATCTGATTTTTCCTTAGGCCTCACCTGGCCTTATCAGGAAAATAATCAAGACCTTCAAAATCCCTGATGTATTCAGCTACAGAAGCACTTCTGCAAATGTAAAACTGTGGTTATCATCATAGTATAGTCAGAGAATTAGTTACAGAAAAAGATCTAGGCCACAGAAGTGGGTTCCCGTTAACCTGGGCATCACACCAAGCTAATGTGTTTACAAAGCTTCTTCTTTCTGAGGAAGCTCATTGAATTTTAAAAAAAAAAAAAAAAAAAAAAGTATCTTTAAATGGCACGCACATATCTTGTGTAAGCATGATCTCTTTCTGCATGTGCATGGGAGTCTAGAAAATCCAATAGCTGTGGATCCTTTCATTTTCCTGCTAAAAAATAGCAAGAAGTGTTGTTAACCTTCTAGAGCCATGGGAATTCATTGTGGATTGAGACTGAACAAGATACTTTCTCAGAACGTCAATGAGGTTAATGTGAGATGTATGTAAAGACAACTTAGCAGATTTCTTCCTTTTGAAAGTAATTTTAGACAGAACATCTGCTAAAGAAATTATTGTTCTGGTGTGAATATAATAGGGAGCAAAAAGCAATTTAACTGTCTTCCTATCCTTAATTATTCCACATGTTACCCTGCCCTCCCATCACACTGACATTATTTGTATTTCCAGAGCAGCATTGTAGATCCTTTCTGACCCTCTGACACCAAATCTCAAACAAAAAGGACCAGCACACTTCACTTATAGAATGTTAATATGTTACCTCTAGAGCAGGGTAGCAAGGCAAATGGTTCAAACAAGTCCTCCCACAGCATCCATAGCCAGAGATGATGTGATCCAGTGCAAGAAAATACCCTCTTGAATGGCACATACAGCAGAAAGCTGTTTCCCTTCCTTTACAAAAAGAATGTATCCATTCTTACTTGTAGTGTTGTAAGAAATCACTGTATTCAGCAATATCCCTTTTTGGAGCTACAAACAGAAATATTTTGAACTCAAATCCAATAAATTAAAAATTCTATTGTAAAATCAGAATGTTATAGTCAAAAAGAGTAATTTCTCTGAAAAATTCTTTGCTGATTATGAGTATTTGTTTTCATTCCCAGATTCATTCTATCTAGCATCAACTCTCAAACTTGATAACTCTCTTATATCGTGCAGCTAAATAGGAGTTTTGATTTTCATAGAATCATAGAATCATTAAGGTTGGAAAAGACCACTAAGATCATCAAGTCCAATCATCAAACCAACACCATCACCATGTCCCGAAGTGCCATGAATGTACGTTTTTTAAATAACTCCAGTGATGGTGCCTCCACCACTTCCTTGGGCAGCCTGTTCCAGTGCTTGACCACTCTTTCAGTAAAGAAATTTTTCCTAATATCTAATATAAACGTCCCTTGGTGCAACTTGAGGTCACTTCCTCTCATCCTATTACTAGTTACTTGGGAGAAGAGACCATCACCCACCTCACTATGACCTCCCTTCAGGTAGCTGTAAAGAGTGGTAAGGTCTCCCCTCAGCCTCCTCTTCTCCAGGCTAAACAACATCAGTTCCCTCAGCTGCTCCTCATAGGACTTGTCCTCCAGACCCTTCACCAGCTTCGTTGCCCTTCTCTGGACATGCTCCAGCACCTCAATGTCTTTCTTGCAGTGAGAGGCCCAAAACTGAACAGAGTATTTGAGGTGAGGCCTCACCAGTGCTGAGTACAGGAGGAGGATAACTTCCCTAGTCCTGCTGGCCACACTATTTCTGATACAAGCCAGGATGCTGTTGGTCTTCTTGGCCACCTGGGCACACTGCTGGATTCCCAGGTCCTTTTCCGTCAGGCAGCTTCCCAGCCACTCCTCCCCAAGCCTGTAGCATTGCATGGGGTTGTTGTGACCCAAGTGGAGGACCTGGCCCTTGGCTTTGTTAAACCTCATACAATTGATCTTGACCCACTGATCCAGCCTGTCCAAATCCCTCTGAAGAGCCTTTCTACCCTCAAGCAGATTGACACTCCCGCCCAACTTGGCGTCATCTGCAACCTTACTGAGGGTGCACTTGATTCCCTCATCCAGGTCATTGATAAGGATATTAAACAAGACTGGCCCCAAAACTGAGCCCTGGGGGACACCACTTGTGAACCAGCTGCCAACTGGATTTAACTCCGTTCACCACAACTTTCTGGGCTTGATGATCCAGACATTTGTTTACCCAGCAAAGAGTACATCCATCCGAGCCATGAGCCACCATATTCTCTAGTAGAATGCTGTGGGAGACAGTATCAAAGTCTTTAATAAATTCCAAGTAGACAACATCCACAGCCTTTCCCTCTTCCACTAGATGGGTCACCTGGTCATAGAAGGAGATGAATTTTGGGTCTGCCAGTTTTCAAAATGATATTGTCAACAATGGAGGAAAAAAATACATCTTTGTTTTTCTTTTGTAGTTTTTGAGGATCTTCCATGATTTTCCAAAGTTCTCAGAATGTAGGAATTTATACAGAAGAATTGAGGGTATCTTAATGCAAACATTGAAGTAGAAATATTTGGAAATATTCCTTGGAATATTTGAAATACCCCAAAGATTACATTTGGCTTTTCTGATAACTGTGTCAAACTGCTGCACTTATTTTCATGTTCTGATTGTCTAATACAATATTATATTTAAAAGATGACTTGTACAAATAATAATTGTTAGAATAACTGGCATAATATCCTAATCCTATTTGTTATCATAAACAAGGCAATCCACTATGCCAGTTCCCTCTTCAGTCAATTTTTTCCTGCCTTTCTGTTCTATTTGTCCTCTCCACCTTTGCTAGTCGTTCCCTCAAGTAACAGTTTCTACCACCGCGCTGAGTTCCAGATAGATTAGATTTACCATATTTCCCTTATCTAATCAGTTCTCTTGCTCCATAAAACTATCCAATTAGTTATAAAGATATCTCACATTTATCATTTGACTCTAATTAGTACTTTTATTTAATGTTTGTTGAAGTTTCTATAATGCTTCCATCTGACATTGTCCTTCCTTACTGTTCATAAAAGGTTGCTAATGGTAACAATGCACAGGATAAGACCCTGACATGGTGCAAAACCTGTCAAAATCTGAGTTCTTTGTGTTTTGGTTCTCTTTTTTGTTCTTTTTATACTTTTAACTGCAATTTTGTGGCTTCTCTTGCACATAAGGAGCTACTGGACTGAATCTCAGAGTGTGTGCAATAAAAGAAGATAGCAGGAAAGTAAGACTCTAGGTTTAGAGTGGCAGAAAGAGATTAGCTGCATGAAAACTTGTCTAGATGAGCAAATGCAGGACAATCTGTGGGTATGTCAGCAGCAAAGAGGATGTGATAGGTATATAAAGCAGAAGAAAGAACAAAAAAAAAATGGAAGGAAGTAGGAAAGAGACTGGGGAAATACAAAACTGAAAAACTGGAACTATTGTACAGCATTTTAGAAGTATATGTCCTGCAAGAAGAAATACATTAGAACTCACTGGGGAAATACAAAACTGAAAAACTGGAACCATTGTACAGCATTTTAGAAGTATATGTCCTGAAAGAAGAAATACATTAGAACTGAGGGGGGAGAGAAAAGGAAACAGAGGGATGGGGTTAAAATAAAACTAATTCAGTGTTAAGCCTGTGTTTCTAAAATTTACAAGCTGCTGTGAAATGCAGACATTTCAAGTGAAATAAACCTTCAGCAGTTGTACATATTTTTGATATTTTCCAGTATAAGTGTAATGTGACAATAACTGCTAGCCAGGAATAGATATGCATGTAGCCTGAACAATATTTAAAGAAACACATTTATTGAGAAACAACAAGAAAATCTTATGTTTATATAATGTAGCTAACAGCATTACTGTAAATTATTTCTTATTCTTAAGATATTCTATGTAAAATCTTAATACTGTATAAAAGCAATCTTAGATTGTCCCTGCTTTAAGACAAAGAAAGAAAAAATAAATCATCCATGTTTAATACAGCCAATGCTTCAGTTAAATTACAATTCTGTTTTGAGGTAGTGCAATTCACTACATAGCAAGTTAGAGAAAACTTTGTGATTATTACAGTTCATAGAAAGTATTTTCTCTGAAAATATTTTATTTATTTTCAACTTGCTATAGTTCTTACATTATGAAATATTGCTGTCTGTGGGGTCCAGGTCACATTCAAAGCTGCCTGCATTCAAAAAGAATGTGTGTGTGTGTATATGTCTATATCAGGGTTTCTACTGAGATCAGAAGCTGTGGATTAGACTCCAAATTGATGGGGGTTTATTTTTTTATTATTATTCTAAGTTATTCAGATCAGTTTTCCATATCCGCTATATGCCCAGCTAGAGCACAAAAGGTAAGTGTATCCAACTCAGTACTCTTAAGCCAGGCCAGGTTCAGGAGCAAAGATACCTTCAGTGAAATGCTTGTAGCAAGATTCACCCAGTTCTGGCTACCACCATATGTATTAAAGCAACTGACTGCTGATGAGGCAGTATTTCACCTTTTGGAAAATTAGCATCTGCTGTTTTTTCTACTGGTAAACTTATCCTCTGATGCGGGACAGAAAAAATACAGCCCGCTTTACCAGGTCTCAGGTCCTTATGTTATTATTCTTTTTTAAATATACATATGTACATATACTTTCCCTTCTATTTTTTACACAGAAGCATAATTATGCTGCCATTTTTTTCCTGTTTTTGAATTTTTATCAGCTTGAATTGCTGCTTGTACCTATAGCAAAAGTCTATTCCCATCAAATATATGATGGGAGCATTTCCACTTCTGTTGGAGAAGTCACAGGAACTTTGCTGTGTTCTCCCAGGACCACGGGTAGACACAGCTCATGGATGTTTACTAACAGTACCATGTCTCTGCTCCAAGGAACTTTGAGTCTAATCAGACACAGCACAGAAAAGGTTCACAAGGGACAAGTACATGGGGAAGAGGAACAAATGGATAGAGGTGAAGATAATGGAAGCCAAAATCATGGGCTGTACTTAATTTTGATCAGTGTTTAGGGATGAGTTTTTTACCACGTTAGGTTAAGGAACAAACTGGTGCTTGTAAGCTGTGTTATAAACAAATGGACACCTTTCACATCTACACTTAGTGAATGACACTTACTGAATGTCTACAGTTCTACTCACTTGAAGAGTATAGAATTTTTGATCTCTCCTCAAATATAGCAATTTTTGTTAGGAAGCAGCTATGAATAACTCATGAGAGTCAAGCAAATATTGGGTGAGTTGTAAGAAAGGTTAACAGACTCCTTGTCATGAATGCTGGAAAACAAAACTTCAGTGCAGGGAGGAAGTGTTAATATATATATATATTTTAAAAAATTTTAGAGATTTTGGTAAAGAATCGTCCTATAGGACAAAAACAGAACAAAATAATTTCATTATGTTATATAATTAATAGAAAAAATGCAATATTGCTTATATTTGTGAAAGGTATATTGTGGCTCCTTAGTCTGGCTGGGGAACACTTACTGCTGAGTGATCTCACTGACATTTGTATAATGCGTCTGCTGTGCAAAATGGGGATTCTTGACCTGGCACCCACTCAAACAGTGATAAAAAAGAACTTATTTTTCTCCTGAAAAATGTGATTTACCTTACTAAAAGAGACAAAATAACCACATTAGGATTGGTCAATCAGTTAACTGAATTGCTTTTCTTGTTATATGTCTCCATATTTAAAGCCAGACATAAAGATGCAAATATTCATCACTTGTAGGCAGATATAAATCACTACAAAAAAATAATACGCTTTCAGTTTTCCCAGGAACACATTGAACCCTACAGTAAAAAAAAATATAAGGAAAGTCCAGGAAAATAAAGGTAAATATATGGAAACTTGGACACCTAAAGTGCATATTATTTTAACTTACTAGGTTTGGGTGCCATAAGGTGAACTTACTACTTTAATCAAGTTTGATATTTGTGATCACTGCTCATATATCTCTCTTATAATTTGACAAATTAGATAACAAATTGTACAATACCATTAAAAACTGCAGTACGGTGCTGACAGTTTTGTCACTTTTATAATAGACTTAATGAGATAACACACTTTTTAAAATTCTGTTCCAATTATATTTTTTCTAATGTAAACTTTTACATTAACTGAAAAAATTTATATAAGCATAAAAAAAAATATTGTTGTAAAACAAGAGGGATGTTATACCTCTAAAATGTTAGCATTTCTGGTAATAGAGTCACTTCTTCTATTAAATAAAACTTTTTTTCTACATCTAAGTTTGCTGCCAGGCTCATGCAATAAAAAGGTTGAGAAAAGTACTGTTAATAATATGAACATACTTTGTTATTTTATCAGTGTCTTTAATCATTCATTCATTAACTTGTCCAGAATGTCCATTTTTATATAAAGTAAGAGAATAAAATTTGATCCCTGATGGTATCCTGCTTCATAAAACACTGCTGATAATATTTCCATGTAGAAATCCCATCATATAAATTTCTATAAAGTTTTTCCTCAGATCTGGATCAACAAATGTTACTGTTAGAAACAGAGAAAGCATTCTCATTATCAGATTTAATTCAGTGTATTAACAACAGTATTTCCCTATGTTCTTGTGAAACCTACGCATTAATTTCTTAATTGCCAGCAGTGGAGTCATATCACATTATACTGGATTCTGTTACACCAGAAAGTGGTCCTGTGATGAAATGAACTGTGACTACTACTTTTTAGATCCTCTCCTACTTCCTAATGCTTACCAAGAAAACCCATGCTAACATTCTCAAAAACAGTCTCTTCTCTACATCCTGCAAACTGGTGCCACCTATGTACAGTCCTGATGTCTTACTGGAGGACTTCTACTAAAGTATTTGTACTTTATACATGCAACTTAATAGCCTAAACAGTTAGCTGGTCATTCTTTCTGGAGAATTACAATTACAATAAACTTTTGAGTACTGGTTTATAAGCCAGCAAATGCACTCTGTCATGAAGATCCACTTCTACACATGGTTTATTGTCTACATAAATTTAATGTATGTTAACTGATCTAAATTTGTGTTGGCAGACATGAAAGTCACAACACTTGAAAACAGAGCTTCTATTATAGTTATCCACAAGGATCACACATTTGCAGAAGGAAATTCTGCAAAAAGCTTTGCGGTATGTTTTTTAAATGTTCTGGAAGAACAGATAAGTTCTTTTAATAATTTCCATGTTTTTAGCTAATATAATTCCAGTGGAGAAACATGGAATAATAAAATGATTAGGGTTGGAAGGGACCTTAAAGATCATCCAGTTCCAAGCCCCCTGCCATGGGCAGGGACACCTTCCACTAGACCAGGCTGCTCAAAGCCCCGTCCAACCTGGCCTTGAACACTTCCAGGGATAGGCCAGCCACAACTTCTCTGGGAAACCTGTTCCAGTGCCTCACCACCCTCAGAGTGAAGAATTTCTTCCTTCTATTTCATCTCAATCTACCTTCTTTCCTTTTAAAGGTGTTACCCCTTGCCCTGTCACTACATGCCCATATCAAAAGTCTCTCCACAGGTTTCTTGGAAGCCCCCTTGAGGTACTGTAAGTTTGCTAGAAGGTGTCCCTGGAGCCTTCTCTTCTCGAGGCTGAACAACCCCAACTCTCCCAGCCTGTCTTCATAGGAGAGGTGCTCCAGCCCTCTGATCATCTTCATGGCTCTGATGCTCCTCTGGACTCACTCCAAGAGGTCTGTGTCCTCATTTTAGGGGTCCCAGAGCTGAACACAGTACTCCAGGTGGGGTCTCATGGGAGCAGAGTAGAAGGGGAGAATCACATCTCTTGACCTGCTGGTCACACCTCTTTTGATGCAGCCCAGGATACGGTTGGCTTTCTGGGCTGTGAGTGTACATTGCCATGTCATGTTGGGCTTCTCATCAACCAACATCCCCAAGTCCTCCTCAAGGCTGGTCTCAATGCATTCCTTGGCCAACTGGTCCAGCAAAGCACCTCTCCTTGATTCCTCTATCATTTGGAGAAGGAAGTTATCATCAACAAATTCCAGGAACCTCCTGGATTGCTTATGCCCTGCTGTGTTGTCCCTCCAGCAGATACCAGAGTGGTTGGAGTTCCCCAGGAGGAGCAGGGCTTGTGAACATGAGGCTGCTCCCATCTGCATATAGAGGGTCTCGTCCGCTGGCTCATCTGGGCCAGGCGGCCTGTAGCAGACCCCCACTGTAACGTCCCCTGACCCTGCCCTCCCTCTCATCCTGACACATCAGCTCTCCGTG
>KL274544.1:0-36395 GCA_000699545.1 Podiceps cristatus | reverse complement strand
TTAATGATATAATCCCGCCAACAATTCTCTTAATTATTCATGACAGAATGTATTTACTTCAGGAAAGCCCTCTGAAAAGAAGTGTCCATCTGGCAAAACCACGCTTCCTCTTCTCCTCTAATTGGAACCCAACTTTAACTATCCTGACAAAAGTGAATTTCTGATGAAGTGAACTCAACCTACTAATCTCTTTCAGACAGCTTCACTGTCAGATATGCGTTGAACCACTATAATGAACCAGCTATTTCTGTATGATGAACAGCAATAAAGTATACATGGCATAAAGTGGCTGTTCTTATAGAATACTTGAACATTTCAAGTGTCAGATTTTACAAATGCAAAGTGGTTAGGTGTTGGGATAGATTTTTGGCAATGCCTTGTTTACTCTGTTAGTGGAATATCAAAGTTTATAACAATCCCGAGGAAGGCTTGCTACTACGGGGTCCCCATGGCAAGCCTTGGGATCTCTACAGTTGGTGTAGTGTACCAAGGTCTTTTCTCACTTAACTACAAACAATACAGCTTGAAGTACTTTATGACTGTAGTTGTCTAAAGAGTTGATTAGTGCAAAATAGCATTTAATAGTCAATCTTTATTTGCTAGAGATCAGAAAAGTTCCGTATGTGACATACATCAACAGTTCAGATCTCCCTTGAAACAGTGATAATAAGAGTCTGTAGACTTTGGTGACTATAGCCAGGAACTTTATAGATATATTGAATTCTGATCAGAGTGTGAGCCAGCTTTTCAAGATTGAAGAGTAAATCCAGGGCGAAAGGGTGATTGTTTTCTGGCTTTGCTTTGACTATGCTTCAAAATATCAAGAAAACTTGTTTTTGAAAGCCTGTGGTATTCTTGAGCTTCCCACTGAAAGAAGGTGAAACTTCCTGGGTGGACTGTGCTCAGCTTTTGTGCCTTGGCATGGGCTAACTGGGAAGTCATGGCACTTACTTACCTGGGACGTGAAACATGAAGGTTCAGCGTTTCCTCATGCTCTAGATGCTTTGAACTGGATTGCCTGATACACCGACTGGGGAAGCTCTAGGTCTTTTCGGTGGGTCATGCTGACTGTCAGACAGTGGCCAGAAAGGTGGTACCCCCTTCTCAATTAAATCCTCTAATTATCAAATTTAGAACTTGTTTATTTTTCTCTCTTCACAGATTTTATAAAAATATAATAATTCTAATAAAAAAGAGAGAATAAAAAGACTTTAGTCTTTGTAATAATGTTGAGTCCTACTTTTTATTTCCTTTGCTTTTCTCGTAAGGAAATGACATGACATGTTTTGTTTATGTTGAATGAGGCAGATTACTTCATTTGATGCTAAATGCTATTGGGTTACAGTTCAAAAGAAAATAAATGAACTTAAATTCAATCCAAATCAAATATTGTTTTGATGAGTTTTTGGCAGAGTAGCAAACTGATAGTCAAAACTTATCTTTTTAGACTCAGCTCCTTGTTACATGTTCAATCATCTAGGCAGACAATATTACTTTAAAGAAAGTTTTTAACCTGTAGGGTTATGTAAGAAAGTTTGAAATATGCACGGCACAAAAACTCAGTATTGTTTAGGTAAGCTGACATTTGTTCCTGTGTATTTTTTCTTCTTCATGTTTGAGATGTATGTATGTAACAAATGATGAACTTTACTGCAGATATAATTTGAATAATACTAATGATGATGATGCAAAACAATTATAATGAGAATGATAAGGTAAACAGGTAAAGTAATTGTTGACTTATATGGGCAGTTAATACATCATAAAGAATTTAATGTTGTAGTAAGTACTTTTTTATATTCTTGAGAACATCATTCACACCCTTAACTGAAAATTTGATCTATGGCATCATTTGAATAATGGTTGAAAAAATGTATATTATGAT
Organism: Podiceps cristatus; assembly: GCA_000699545.1. NCBI lineage: Eukaryota > Metazoa > Chordata > Aves > Podicipediformes > Podicipedidae > Podiceps > Podiceps cristatus. Next base: position 34,510 of record KL274544.1, on the reverse strand, counting down.
AAGCAATATACTGAAAGATCACCACCATTTATTTTTTTTCTTCTAAATAGTGTTGGTTTTTTTTTTCCTTTGAGAGACTACAATAGATGGGATTGCTACAGTGCTGCAAATTACAACTGTTAGAAGAAAAATCAGAAAGAAAAAAACTATATAGATAGTATCTTTTATATTTCTCAATAAATTATCTCTCTAATGCAACATGGTGTTTTACTGAAAGTGTCTATACTCTGCTACAATTATTTATTAGTTTATCTTCTTAAAAATCTCATTTTGTGGATCAGTAAGTTTCTTCTTTTTTGAAATAAACAGTCACTGATCACATGTCCTTAAAACTTTTTTGTGTGCTGATAAGCTGTCCGTCGAGTGCATTAGTCCGATGCAAATGGCAACATGACAGCATTTAAACAAATGTTTAGACAGTCAGTAGAAAGGAGTTAATTATTAGAACTGCATACACTGCTTGGTTCGTCACTTTTAACAGAGATACAAGTATCATTTGTCTGAGCAGCTCCTTTCAACTAAAAGGCTCAACTTCAACCAAAATCTGAGAATCTTTTTTGAAAGGTACGGAAAGGTACGGATGTGAATGTGCATTTGCAGATGAATTTGCACGCAGAGATATGCAAGTAAGTTAGTCCACAATTGGTGCGCAGCCTGCATGCATCAGATATTATGGAACATCACCTCTGGCTCGTATAGCAGTAGCACCTCTTTTACTAAAGTTTTCAGCAACAAAGAATTCAAGAGTCACCAGGTCTGGTTTGCAGTTGAACACCGACTACCTTGTTGGAAACTTACAGGAGCATCACACACACTCTAGTAACAGCATAGGTTTTCATAAATATGATGGCTATAACACTATAGTTTGCAATAACAAAAATCTAAGTAAAAAAAAATAATGAAAACTTCATGATAGTTGCACAATAGAAATTTTAAGGAGTTTAATCCCTCTTCATCACTAGCAAGGCACTTCTGTTCAGGCCACTTGCATGTTAAAAGACAGAAGTGCACTATAAATATGAGGAAAGGCACACATATTGAAAAAGAGTTTACCTTTTGTGGAATAATGATGTATCTGCAATGAAAGAATGTTTCCTTATTATTAGGACTTTTGTGCTGTGACACATCTCATTCCCCTTTTCTTATTTTTGTAGGAAAAGTGATAATTTTAAATTTGTTCTGGACATAGATAGGTGATAGTTGTAATATTAATGCAAAGGGTGTCTCAGGCCCTTTTAATCCTCAGGGCCTTTAAAGTAAGAAGAAGGAGATGCCAGGGAACTGTTTTGCAAGCAAAACAAATCATTTATATTTCCACCTAAATGTCACTATGTTTCTGAGGTAGAATGAACTTGACAATAATTAGAAAAATGTGATTCCTTGCACAGCTAGTATATATTTTACCCCCACTCTGCTACACTGTCTATTTTCTGCATTTTGGGGGAGTTGTATGATATCATCAACAGTTCCAAGTACTCTATACAATTAATCCATCCTTAATATGCAAATACTTTATATTATAAACGTACAACAGTTGAATGTGCATATCTTCAAAGCAATTTTCTTATTAGCCCTTAAATAGTTTGGAAAATGAGTGAGCCTCATGACATGTTATAAAAAAAATTAATTGCTTTTAGGCTGGGGAAACTGCTTCTAAATTGAAGTGCATCTTAGAAAATGTCCAACTGCAGCCCTTTGCAAGGGTACCAGCACATCTGCTGATTAAATCTTCAAGAGATTTATACTGGGGAAGTCATATTCTTTTCCAACAGGCATGTCCCGGCAGATGCTGCAGTTTATGGACGCGTTGTTGGAGCCACAGGCACCTGGTTTGGCGGGTACCCAGTTTGCCCCTTGCTGTATCAGCAAGAAGCGCTTGCGCTGAAGGCAAGAACTGACGCGTGTTGGTTCATATCACAGCCCAGCTCTTTCTTCCAAGGCAGTGAGCGTTCTGGGTCCCTTCACTGTGCCATGGCCTGCTTTGAAATGTGTTGGTACTGTTCACACACCTTTTTGCTACATCAATACCCACTATCACTTTAAGTATGCTAAAAAGAGATGGTTAAATGGGGTTGCTTAAATAAGAGAAGTATGCAATGTTCTCTTCGCAGGACAGGAAAGAGCATTCCCTGCTCAGTACACAGAGAGGGAGACAAAGAGTTATTTAGGTAGAAGACCTGTGAGAAGGCTTTTTCTTTTTTCAGAAATGGCCATAAGCTTCAAACTCCAACCGTTCAACAATAGGGTATTTCGACAGCAGAGCAGCTGCCACCATGAATCTCCTAATTCTGGATCAAAAATGCCACTGACACATGATGCATAACACTGAACTGGTATAAGATCATGCAGCAGCTCAGAACAGTGGAAAATTTTCTGCTGGATTAACCTTTATACCAGTAGTTTCTATGCCGGGTTCACTATCAGATGTATTCTAGCCTCCTTTTGAACCCTACAAGCAATGTAAAAAACCCCAGGAAAAAAACATAAAGCTGGCATATACTTTCTGTCATCTGCTCTAGCTAGTTTGACAGCTGTGCTATCATTTGTGTCTACCTGATTTGGACAAAATTAATGTTTTTAGTAACCTCAAGGAAACTGTGCAGAGCTGTGGAAATGATGCTCACAGACCCAGGTTCTCAAAGGTTGTGTTAACCCACACACCGATGTGAGGCTTGTTTGTACTTGAGGTGTCTGCTGGCTGAGTTCTCCTGTGGGTGCAAAAAGTGCTTATGCACCCAGGCACACGTCTTCTTCCCCATCGTTCTTCCTCTGCCCACCCGCTGGGGTAACCTATGCCATTACCACTCCAAGGGAAACCCACACTGGTAAATCCACTAAAAATGCACTCTGCGTTTCATCGCCTGTACCTCATAAACCTCATTATCAGTCAGAAACATGCAAATACTACATCGTTCTTCCACATGTTTCCAAAAGCTACGCACATTCACATAAAAGGCAATCTCTACAAGAGCTACCACCCTTGCTAGAGCATTACCAGACTTTCTGTGGTAATAGTTTTATTTTGAAACCGTATCTCCTCTATAGTGCAATTAGAATAGGATCACGAATAAGAATTGTCAGAAATTAAACCAGTGTTGTTTCCCATCTTATGTTACAGATCATGGACTGAACATTGTCAGAGAGCAGAATAATTGTGGGGAATTTTAGATATTGTAATTGAGGTGAAAGGATGAGGGATGGACTGTGTGTAAATTGTCCACCTTTGTTGGTGTTGTGATGATGTTATTTTGACTTAGGTGTGGGGAATTCTTTTGTTGATGTAAGTGATGTTTGTGAAGATTGTAGATTCTGTGATGAATGTGTATTTTAATGATAATTATATTTTAATGAAAATTATAAGAAAACATCTTTTTACATTCTCAGCATGATGTAATTAAGAACCAGATCCTGTAAGATATTCAGACACCTCATTCTTAGTGTAGTCAGCTGTATAAAGGTACCTGAATACTTTTTAAAATCTGGCCCATAGCCATATTTCAAGGGGGTCAAAGTACATTGTTGTAAAGGTTTGATTGCCACTTTTTTCAATAGTCTGTTGTTCTAGTTTTTGATTATTCTGGTTAGTGTTACTACCCTTTTCGTTGGTTCTGTTTTTTCTTTCCTGAGTTAGCTGCTGCACTGGGCATCTCTCTTTCTGTCTTCTAATCATTATTTTGGGGAAGGTTTGTAAAATTTCCTTTTGTTTCACAGTGTGCAAAGCAGTACAACTGTACGCTTACCACTCTATGAACTTAGTTACTCCTTTGTTCTAAGAGATGCTGAGTATACCTGTCACCCATTCAGCTGCTAAGGGAGCCCATGGTCATCATGGGATCAGGCAGAGAAGAGCTGATCTGATCCATTCCCTGGCCAGCAGGAGGGGAATTTAAAGCAGTCAGAGTTATCAGAGGATTTCCTCAAATCTTCCTTCTGAAGGGGAATCTCTGGTAGTGCAAGAATGGCGAAACTGTCAGTGGTATAAATGAAATCTGAAGTTTTGGCTTACACGTAGGACTAAAGCTGGCAGGGGAAAGCCTTAAGCAAAAGCTTAAGGAAAGAAATATAGAGCACTCTTTGACTGGTACTGTTCCCTCCAAAGGCTGAGAATAATTTGCGATAAACCTCTGGTTCAAAGGGCAAAACTGACTTTTAACCTCAGAAGTTTGATTGTGCACCGGCCTTGTAAATACTATATCAGCTGTTTTTCCTCTGTGCAGGTATCTAAGCCAGACCACACTGGAAGAGACGATGTTAACAGCCAACCCTCAAAACAGGGAGAAATTAGCCATACTAAAACAAGCTCTAGGTGCTCTGGGATTCAATAGCCTGGTAAGTTATACAAGCTTTTGCTACTTGTGGCTGAAATCACCATATTACTTAGTTACAAGCAGGCCATAAAGAACCCTCACTGATAACCTTCTGTGGGGAAAAGAAAGGCCTTTCTGTCTTTCTTTTTTTTTCTGTTGGTTAAGACCTTGACACAATATACAGAACTAATTCACTCCAGGGAAATTACACTCCAGGAAAATCACTTTTAATTAGACACAGCACCAACAATGTAAATCTTTTTCATTCTTAAAGATTCACAAAACAGCTTCAAGGTATAATACTCTGAACAATTAAATTACATAGATAAAAAGAAAGAATCAAATCCCATATGACAGAAACCTCATAAAACCCACAGGAATTTTTTCCTCTTCCTGATTATCTCCCTGTCCCTTTTAATTTTGTGAAACACACATTCCAAGTGCCTTTGCTAGCAGCACCTGAGAAGTAAATACATATTTAGTCAAAAAAAATTAGAGCTGGATAACTTGAAAGAGCTGACTTAACTCCAAAAAAAGCAACAAGAAGATAGGTCTGATGTTTGTCTTTAAACCTATAAAGCTAATGAAGAAGATAAGTTGGAAAATTAATCAATAAGAGGTTCTGGAGAACAAAGCTGTAATGAGAATCAAGACAGATGAAGGACTGAGTATAAGAACTCATGTAAGCTGTGTAATTCCTTTCAGGATACTAGAATATTTAAGAAACTCCCTATATTTCCTACATATCTATATGCTACCTACCACACTGTAGCTGGGACACTTCAGCAAAACAAATGCATAAGCAGCAGTAGTTCTAGAAGGAGGTAATAACTTATTTACCCCTACATGATATTTAGTGTCATAAAAAAAACCCAAAACAAAACAGAGGAAAAGCTAATGTGACAGTATGCTAGATTATCATAAGAGATGACAGATAGGCAATGGTTGAAATAAAGAGATCAAGGGCTATCAGCAAAAAAATTATTTGAGTGTGCTGGAGCTGCTACTTTGGTGTGAGGTAGACTTCTGTGGTGATGGTGCATCATGTTGCTTGGCATTCCTTAGTTAAGGTAGTAACAAGTGTTCTTTGGTAAACTATGCCACCTTTTAACATAAAGAAGAGTGTTTTGCTGTTTGGTTGGTTTTTTTTTTCACCACAAATATTCATGTGAACATGTACAAAATTGAACACATATGGCTATATTTGACAAAATTATTCCTCATGCTTAGTGGCTCAAGCTCTGCACCTGTAGACTTCAGAAGCAGAAGATCCAGGCGCTTCTGCATTTAGCCCAGTGTTCTCAGATGGGTGGATCTCTAGCTCTTTCATTAACCTTTCTGTTCTGTTGAGGAAGGGGTTCAGCCCATAAATAAATAACTGAATGCATTATGAATTACATTTTAGAAGCCTGCAGAAACTGTGAGAACACTTTACATACAGTATTCTTTTGGATCCAGCACTTCACTTTGCTCAGAGTTCTTCAAAGGAAGTAAGTTGCCTGTCAGAAAAGCACAAACCTTTTTCAAGGCTTCTCTATGTCCAGGCAGCATTAGAATAACCATTTACAAGGCTAGAAATCTTTGGAGCTCCAGGGTACTTCAGGCTGATCTCCTGTGCTGGAGGCTAGAGGGAAATATGTAGATAAAACACATCTCCTAGAATTTCTACCCATTATTTCTGAGATACATGGAAAGGTCTGAATATATTATTCCTTGACCATCTAGCCATATTTAATAATAGAGTAGATTTTTTTTTTAAGAAATACATAAAAATTCCTTAGCACTCTTTAATGGTATCTTGCAAAGTATGTTAATGTTTATTAAAAAAATGTTTTAAAATTGAGGGAACATGCATCTTAAAGCACAATGAGAAAGTGTTTGAGAATCTGGAACAGGAACTAAACCTGAGGCTGTACCAAAATCACCAGAATAAACAGCTCTACCAGCCTGCTGCAATTCAGTGCTGTACAGTCATCTGCAGTTCTGAAAAAGCTAACAAACAAGCAAGAAGTACGCTGTACTAGTGTGCCATTCCATCTTGCGTAAGAGGCCTTCCCAATAAGACAATAAAAAGTGTTTCTATAAATACATTAGCAACAAGAGGAGGGCTGAGGAGAATCTCCATCCTTTATTGGATGCGGGGGGAAACACAGTGACAAAGGATGAGGAAAAGGCTGAGGTACTTAATGACTTCTTTGCCTCAGTCTTTAATATTTAGACCAGTTATTCTCTGGGTACCCAGCCCCCTGAGCTGGAAGACAGGGATGGGGAGCAGAATAAAGCCCCCCTAATCCAAGGGGAAATGGTTAGCGACCTGCTACACCAGTTACACACACACATGTCCATGGAGCCGGATGGGATCCAGCCAAGGGTACTGAGGGAGCTGGCTCCTTTGGACGGGCATATCCTTCACTGGGTAAAAAACAGGCTCTATGTCTGTGCCCAAAGAGTTGTGGTGAATGGAGTTAAATCCAGCTGGTGGTCAGTCACAAGTGGTGTTCCTCAGGGCTCAGTATTGGGGGCAGTTCTGTTTAATATCTTTATCAATGATCTGGACAAGGGGATTGAGTGCACCCTCAGTAAGTTTGCAGATGACACCAACTTGGGCAGGAGTGTTGATCTGCTTGTGGGTAGGAGTGTGCTTCAGAGGGACCTGGACAGGCTGGATCGATGGGCTGAGGCCAATTGCATGAGCTTCAACAAGGCCAAGTGCCGGGTCCTGCCCTTGGGCCACAACAACCCCCGGCAACACCACAGGCCTGGGGAGGAGCAGCTGGGAAGCTGCCAGGCAGGAAAGGACCTGGGGGTGCTGGTCAAAGGCCGGCTGAACGTGAGACAGCAGTGTGCCCAGGTGGCCAAGAAGGCCAACAGGACCCTGGCCTGCATCAGGAATAGTGTGGCCAGCCGGGTTAGAGAAGTGATGGTCCCCCTGTACTGGGCACTGGTGAGGCGTGAAGGGTCTGGAGAGCAAGTGCTGTGAGGAGCGGCTGAGGGAGCTGGGGGTGTTCAGCCTGGAGAGAAGGAGGCTGAGGGGAGATCTTATTGCTCTTTACAACTGCCTGAAGGGAGGGTGTAGCCAGGTGGGTGTGGGGCTCTTCTCCCAAGTAACAACAGATAGGACAAGAAGTAAACAGCCTCAAGTTGCGCCAGAGGAGGGTTAGATTGGATATTAGGAAAAAATTCTTCATCAACAGGACTGTCAAGTACTGGAACAGGCTGCCCAGGGAAGTGGTTGAGTCACCATCCCTGGAGGTATTTAAAAGGTGTGTAGATGTGGTTCGTGGGTGTGGGGCTCTTCTCCCAAGTAACAACAGATAGGACAAGAAGTAAACAGCCTCAAGTTGCGCCAGAGGAGGGTTAGATTGGATATTAGGAAAAAATTCTTCATCAACAGGACTGTCAAGTACTGGAACAGGCTGCCCAGGGAAGTGGTTGAGTCACCATCCCTGGAGGTATTTAAAAGGTGTGTAGATGTGGTTCTTAGGGAATTGGTTTAGTGGTGGATTTGGCAATGATAGGTTGGGCTTGGTGATCTTAAAGGTCTTTTCCAAACTAAATGATTTTCTGATTCTCTAAGAAGCAACATAGAGCACCCTAGTTTGGATACCATATTAGCATGACAGTTCTTCTATTGTAAGCTATTTTATTCAGACTTTTCAATATATACTCTGTATACATTGCTTTTTTAAATCTTCAGTGTTAGTACCATGTAATAGAAGAATTGCCCTATTTACATCTAGGTCGTACAGTAAGAGATTGAAGTTCTCATCTTAAAATGTGGTTTAGAGAATCTGACTTGCTTAAACAGCATTGGAGGTGCTGTAGTCTGTATCCCAGAAAGACTGTGAGGTTCTTTTAATATCTTCTGATGACAGGCATATTAATTAGAGAAAGGAACAGAAGATAAAGAATAGCTTTTTTTTTTTTTTTTTTTTTTTGACCTGTTGCTTTTGAAAACTGATGAAAAGTCATCCAAGCTTGGTTTCAATGTGTTCTGAATTCATTGCAGTCACCTGAGAATAAAGGGGATGTATTAGCTAAGATTTAATTTGTAGTGTATTTTTAAATCTTATTCTGCAAATGCCACTTCTTACTGTCACTTCTACTGTTCCAGTAAAATCAGATTCTAAATACTTTTTTTCAAAAACATTTCAAGAATTATCAATTAACTTTGTTTTGTATAATGCCATATAATGCTATCGTGGTTATCAAGTTTCATGTTTTTTAATTTTAAAGGAGTATCATATAACTGATCTTAAAAAGCTTCCAAAAACACACAATGTTCTCCAAGTCATATGACACGGATCATTTTTTCCTTGATTTTAAGAATGTTTTTTTAAAAAAAAAAAAAAAAAAAAGAAGAAGAAGAAGAAAATTAGTCCCTTTCTTGCTGTGGTAAAAATGAGGCCAGGAAAAATCTATCCATAAATATAACTGCTTTAGATACATTAGAACATGGTATGCAATCATGGAGGGAAAGTGTGTGGGTAAGGGAGGTTGCTTTTGTTTCTTTTAGACATTAACTACAGCTTTTACTACCAGAAACCTGTTATAATTTAGAGCCAGACACTTTGTGAATGCAATTGGCTGATGAAAACAACAAACCTTGCTATTCCCAGATACAGAATTTGTCTTGATGGAAATTCTCTATGGAGACGAGAAGTTTATTTCTTGCAGAAATAGTGCATCTATTAAAGATATTTCTGTATTTTTTATCACATTCTGAAAAAAATTCTTGACTCGGTAGTCAATGTGATTTACATTAAAACAAAATTAAAAAAAAAAAAAAAAAAAAAAAAAAAACAACAAACATAATCTTGTTGGTTTATGTCCTAGATAGGTTCCAGTTTGATTTCTAAATCCAAATTTCCTGTTAATAGTTCACTCATGAATACTTTTAGACTTAGCAAATGGCAATGATACAAACTAATAGAATTTGTGTTTTGATAAAGCATTGCCTTTCACTGGTGTGCCCAGCAGAGCTCTTCTTTATCTTTAATTCTACATTAAATGTGTGCAGGAGGTGGAGAACCTGTTTGTAATTCTCTCAGCAATCCTGCATCTCGGAGACATTCGCTTTACGGCTCTGACAGACGCTGAGACAGCATTCGTGTCAGACCTGCAGCTGCTGGAACAAGGTCAGTGGGACGTGACCTTGGAGCATCGCCTGCGCAGTCCCGCAGCAGGACAGTTGCGCTGATCCGCCGACAGATGGAAACATGCTTCCAGGGAGACAAAAAAAACGACTTCTGAAAAATTCATAAGTTACTGTGGGAAGACGGTATCCCATTGACTTGGATGTTCTATAAACTACACATTTTTTATGGGATGAAATAAAATGCTAGTATTGAGAATTATCTAATTCAATGTCGTATTTAATGCTATCATTTGCCAAAAGAAATTGTACAGTGCGCTTTGTGCAGTCTTTTTTTAAAATGCCCTTGTGCTGCTTGTCAACAGCTGAACAATTTGCATTGAATTGAATTCCTTACATTCAAAATCTATGTCTTAAAAGGGTCTCTTGTTTCCATGCTTTGAAGTTTGCCCTCTTGGTCACTAGCAAATCTCCTCAAAGTGGCTTATGGATACAGAATGTCAATAAGTAGCATACCTTAACTCTAATACAAGAGGAAGTCTGTCAAGCCCTGGGGAAAGTCCTGAGTAATCTTTAAAGGGGAAAGAAAGCTGTAATGTAATATACAGATACTCTCAAACTTCACAAAGTGCTGATTACAGTAATCCAATTTTATGTGTCCATTAATTTTGATTACTCCTATGACAGCACTCTTTTCTTTAATGTGTGGGTTCTTTCACTATTCAAAATTAGCATCTGCATAAGAAAATCTGTTATAAAAAGTAAAATATGTGGTAGAGCACAAATCAGGCTTTCTTTAAATTCTCTTTTTATTTCAGTGGCAGGGATGCTGCAGGTTTCACCGGATGAGCTTGCTTCAGCCTTAACAACTGATGTTCAGTATTTTAAAGGTAATCTTTTCCAAGCTTACATCCAAATAGATCAGACCTGGTGGCATTTTGATCCTTCCAATTTGAGAATTTTAAAAGCTGATAATTTTTCTTTCTTATTTCTTGTATGGTCTTGTGAACTTTCTGTCTGAGGAATATGTAGGATTATCTGCCATGCAGTGAGTCAGATTGGGCTACTGAATTAGAAATGTCTTTGAATATGGAGCAAAGCAGTTTTGCAGTCTGACACTGATGGACTCCTAACTTGATTAATCTTACAAAAGTGCGTCAAGATAACAAATTAGATAGTCATAGTAAGAACTAAAGTCAACGGGGCTGTCCTGGGAGGGGCACAAGGGGGAGGGGAAGATTTGAAATGGTTCTTTTCAGTAAAATGCTAGTTCTGTGTGGCACTCATACTCTGTTCTATTGAAAAAAGTACAAAGGTACATGTTTCCAAACCAAAGATCTTGTGAGCGTTGACAGTCTTCTCATATTTCACTGGAGACTTCAGAAAAAAACTACCATGTATAGGTTTAGCAAAGGAGAAGTAATTGTAAATAAATTTACTTTAACTAATGCTTCTTAAGGCAAGCTTTACAAGAAGCTTTCATCTCCATTTTCTGTTTTCTCTCTTAGGAGACATGATTGTACGGAGGCACACTATAGAGATTGCAGAATTTTACCGGGATCTCTTGGCAAAATCTCTATATGGTCGTTTATTTAGCTTTTTAGTCAACACAATCAACTGCTGCCTTCAAAATCAAGATGAGACTGGCAGGTAGGAGTGCCGTTACAAACTATTAGGTGTGCCATTGTCTGTTCAAATCCAAATCTGTAAAAGAAACATAATTCCATCATTTAAAGCATTTTCTGATACCATGACAGTGATGTTTGGATCTTTAAATCAATCTCCATTCCTTCAAGTTGTTTCCTCAGTAACATATTTATTTATTTGCTTGTGTAGGGGGACATGGTGCTTTATGCAGTAATCGAGATTTGAGACTAGAATTAGTAGCTTTTTAAGAGCTGACAATACAGAATGAGCTGACTCTTTCAACAAGCAATAAACTGAAGTTTTCTTAGTGCAGTGTATCCTTGTTCTTTCTCCCCAAAACTGACTTTAGCACAGGGTATTAAAGCTAGAATTTTGTTCAAAGGCCTTCAACTGAATGTTTAAACTTCACTGAATTAAATGTTCTAAGAACGTTCTGGATGTCCCTAGGTTATCATCTGCTAAATTCAATGCTAATGCTATCCAGTGTGGTTTCTTAGAAAAATTTAACGCTAATTAATGTGCACCAGTGGAGCAGACAAGAAACAAACAAAACAACAACAACAAAAAAAACCTGCAGTAGAATCCAAGTAGCAAACTAAGACAGTAGACCGAATTAGATGATCATATGCATGTGACTTAACCAAGGTTCAACATTTCACATACTCAAGATGAATTTTCTTATGAACATGCAGTAAAAGATGTCTTGGATTTATTGATAAATGTAATCCACAAACAACAGATGTGGAACTTCCAAAAAAGAATAAGTATTTTTCTCTTATATCTGCATTGGCTTTGTAGGCCAAATATTTACCAGGAGCCCTCTTTTAGAGTCTGAAGAATTCACAAGCTTATTTCTATTCCTGTCCTATTTGTAGATCAATTAGTAATAAATCACATTTCTCTTCTATAGGCATAGCTAATAGAAAAAGCTACCATGCCTGGGTAGCTAAGAGCTTTCCATGCATAGAAGCTTTCCATTATTGCAGATACCACCAGAGTGCCTAGCTTCTTGCTGGAGGCAAAGGGAAGGTTTGCCGGTAACACGGAATGATTTTACTTGTGTTTCTGATTCTACAGTCCCTTGCAATTGCAGGCACCTGGACAACCAAACTAAAGCAACTTTCCAATCCATGTCCTAATTTGAAATACTGTATTTATAACAAGGAAGGGAAGTGGCATGCGGTCACATTCAGTTCTTCCCCATTCATTCCTGAGTTATAGAACATGGACTTAGCTCAGGGCATGTCTGTGACAGACAGCAATCTAGCTCAGGCATTCCTAATTACATGAGCTCATTTGTAGTGGTCGTTGAAGAAGCAATCTAGAATCAGTATATTAAAAATCTATTCAAATTACTTGAAATAATTTTTCAATGTGTAATTTTGCAATTTTGAAATTTAATATCTCACAGTCTTTCAGAGTACGGTGTTGTGTATCTCTGTTGTTAGTAATGTAAACCTATAATTTCTAGGTATCATAGGATCTTCAAATAATGAAAATCAAAGATGTTTATATATTGTTTACCTTGTCATCTGCTTTTAGTGCAATCATTTGTACTTGAGGTGAATTCTACTTTGTGGAAATACTTCTCAGTGAAACTATTTCTACCTGTGTGGTAACTTGAAGACTACGTGATGTCCTAAGTCCTAATTATAAACAGGACAGTTGTTTGATGTTGTCAGGAATGAGAAATTTGCAATAGTTTTATACTATACCCAAGCTTGAAAAAGGGGAGTTCTTCATTTAGGTTGACTAAAGGAAGCTAACCAGCTCAGGATATATTGGCAGTGCTGACAAGACGTATTAATTTTTAGCAGGCCAAATTCAGCCTCAAGTCCCTTCCCAAACTTGAAGCTAAATAGCTTATTTTAAGTGAAAATGAATTTGACTGTCCTTCATTGATATTTCAACCTCAATTGAGTTAGCCAGTTTAAGATAAGGAAATACCTCCCCCACCCCCGCTTCTTTTTGGTCCAGCCTAATCATATTGTATAATCTATAGTAGTAAATAGCACAGTTCAGGATGAAAGTTGGACTAGGGCAAGTCATTTCATGAATCTGTGGTTTGTGGTTCAGATTTACTTCATATACATCTGAGCAATTCTGTCAATTAGCAGCATCATGCTTCCAGTTTGGTGCAGTTTTAATGAACCTCTTCTTAAAGATCCACCAAAGACATTAACTAATGTGACTAAATAAGGCTGATACACTTCATTCCCTGGTCAAAAACTTACACAGTTACTACTTATCAGGTGGGATGAAGCCTTCATCAGAAACCTGGAATATGGTTTCTAAATCACCTCTCTTTTTTTTTTTTTTTTTTTTTTTGTTGTGAGGTAGCTTAACTGTACTTGCATCCCACTTCAGTGAGAATTTATGAAGCAATAAAATTACATTTATTTGCTTAGTAACTCTAAGAGAAACATCTGATCTTGCTATTTTTGAGGAAACTAGTTACCTGGGTTTAACTTTTATGGTGAAGCTACTCAATTTTGATCATTAACATTGATTTATATTTACTACAAAATAGCTTAGGTCTAAGGGAAGGTGAGATGATTCTATGAAAAGCTGCAAAGACTAATCTCTAGACATATCAAATATAGAAGAAAAAAGCATTGCCAGAATCCAGCAAATTCATTACTTTATAATACTCTCCAATACTTATAAACCAAGAGTTTTAATGACAGTGTTAAGTGTGATAATACACCTTCAGAAATGCTGTTCCCCTTCACAAAAAATTACTTATGATTTTGTCTAGTTAGAACTGAATTATAACCATGGATGTTAGTTTGGACTGATTGGAAGGTACTATGAGGTTTATAACTTTATTCATCTAGATTTTCTTTCAAATAAATTCACTAGGGAGAAACTGTTTTTCTGTAATTATCCTGTAGAATGGGATTAGAAGAAAGTTATTAAAATTTCTCACAGGTGCTTATAATTATTTTTAAAAGATTATTAATATTTATATTCACTCATTTATAGAATGATTTCCTATTCTACTGATTTTATTATAAAAATCACCTAGGTCAACTTCTTCACAAGATTCTTAACTCTTCAAAGTTTACTACTTTTTTTCTTCCATTCAAATAAGTATGCTGATTTTCAGTTTTGTAGATAAAAAAGACTAGACAATTCAAGGTTACCTAAATGTGGCATTTATAGAATTATATAGAATGGGTTGGGTTGGAAGGGACCTTAAAGATCATCTAGTTCCAACCCCACTGCCACAGGCAGGGACACCCTTCGCTAGATCAAGTTGCACATTGCCAAAGTTGGATCTAGTGATCCAGATATCACTAATAAAATGTCTTCAGTTGATGTTTTAAGAACTCCTGACTCATTCTGCAAGGACTTGACATTTATGGGGATTTAAGAAAATCTGTGAACTCTTGGGAAACATTGTTTTTCTTTTCTGAAGGAAAACAAGCTAATTAGGTGTATATGCTTGAGAAAATCTTGATATTGTTTTCCCTGCCTGCTAGTGAATAGAAGATAAGATGTTTTATCAGCTAGTTAGCATAGAGTTTCTTATGTGGCCTGAAGATGGGGCTAATGTCAATGTACCTGCTATATTACAGACAAGCAAAGAAAGTCAGCATTCAGTTATATCCTCTGTATGTATCACCGGGTCAGCCATAGTAGATTTCTGATTGAAATAGTGCATATAGAATATTTCTAAATAGGCATTTTCTGAAAGCTTGTTTATTCTGACTGTGTAATCTTATTCCCAACGAAAGTCAAATACTGCCAGGGAGTAGCAGTGGCAACAGTTATTTGAGCAAAAGAAAGATCTCAGGAATCTCATTTACGCACTTCTTAATACACATCATCTGATTTATAGAATGAGGTATTCTGAAATAGAAATCTTCCCAGCTTAAGAAATAAATCAGAGCATAAACTAAAACATTCATTTATCTATTACTGAACCCAATAGAAGGGTGCTGGTACTGCAGGAAGGACAGAAAGAGAGTTCTTGTTCAGAACATGAACCCACAGCATAATCACAATTGTCTCTATATGTGGAGATAGGGAAATATTTAAAATAGACAATACGAAACATCTAATACAAGGTGCTGCTTGATATCATATTTTGAGATCTGCTTCAGTCTGCATCATTTCCAGTGCTTCGTTAAACGAGACTGCCATTTTTAAAAGCACAGAACAAATTTTGCTTTGAAGAGCTGGGGAAGAGTATTTGCTACTGATGAGAGGGCTATAGATCTTGAGTCTATTAGCAAACATATTTCTCCCTTCCTGCCACACCCGTCAAGTCGCTCAAAGAAATGTTTGTCAGATACAGAGCCAGTGTTTCTTTCTGCTGTGCCCAGCCACTCTCTATCTGTACTACTCACACCTGAGTAAGGTAATATTAAAAGAAAAATGGCAGTTGTTGAGCAAGATGACTGAGAGATGTAATGACACCAAGTCTCAGAATCTTAAAAAACTCTCAGAAAAATCTCTCTCAAAAGTCTCAGAAACTATTTTGTTTTCATAATTTTTTGAGATGAAGAACAAATCCAACTGGGAGTATTCATCCTGTTCCCTTCAATAACTGTATTTATGAAAAGGGGTGTAGTCTGTCCCCCTGTGAGAACTGAGGGAGTCTTAAGTAGGATTCTGAGGGTCCTTATTTGAAGGATAGGTTATATACTTCATCTAATGCCAGAAATATTTCCTCATTAATCAGTATCACTTCTAGTTTATCCAGATCAGACATAAGCCTGCTGGCTTCCTTCCTGGCCACTGGCAGAAGTTGGAGGAAGAGCAAGAAGTGTTGTGTCTGGGGCAGATGAAAAGGCACGTTAGATCATCCTGCCTCAACAGGTTCACCTTACTGCTTTATGTAGGCAGATTACAAAAAAAAAAAAAAATGACAATGGGAATGAAACCTATGGATTTTGGAGCTGAAAACCATCTGGGATGACAAAAGAGTAACCAAATAACATCCTATAGGTTGGTCTGAAACAATAGGTCAGAAGTATTGTACAGGGAATTCTGTTCACCTTCCCAGGAATGGCAAGTGCGTCAAGAGCATCTCTTGATGAATGGCAAGATGTCTGCCAAGACAGTAGATCGTCAGACAGAATGTCTTCTCTATCTGTATTGTTTTTAGGAGTTGCAAAGTATTTTTATGTAGTTCCTTTATAATTCAGTTATTAAGGGTACAAGATCAAAAGGTATTTCTAGTCTACAAGGACATCTTTACAGAGATGTCATTTTGAGGAAAAAGGCAAAAGTGGAGATATTGTAAAATATTATCAGTCAAAATACTGTTTTGTAAATCACAGAAATCAAATGAGTTATGGTTAACATCCATGCCTGTTTTTAACTATTCAGAGCTAGGTACTTGTCTAAGAGATAAAAATGTTCTTCAAATACTGGCAAATTGCTGTTTTTCTAATTTCTATGCTAGGAAATAATGTCAAACTTGAAATCAAAATCTTAGTCTTTACTAAAACTATAGCTATTTTATTTATATATAGTAAATACTGAATACATGAAACGTAATGAGGAAAAGTGTCAGTGGTGTTTAGTAACCATATAAGAATAAAGTAAAATAAGGGGATTTTTCAGAATAAAAAGTGCTTTTTTCTAATATTTGTTCTTTTAGACACTGTTGACATGCCCTTTCGTTTGTAAACATGGGATCATTCATGCTTTATTTTGCCTTGGGAATCTCTGCTATGATTAATTTAAGGAAAGTAATTTTGCTGGAATTAATATGATTGACAGCTAGCCAAGAAAAACATATATATAGACCCTTCCTCTGAGAAGAAAAGTCATATGAAACAGAGGAAGGCAAGAAGAAAGAAAAAAAGCAAAGCAAAGCAAATTTATAACCACATATAAAACAGCGGTTTTAATTTTGATGTGCTGTCTGTTGCTATTTGATTTTCAAAAGCTGAGCAATTTAATACAGAAAAATACTATCATGTTTGGTGAGATTTTGCACATAAATGCCACAATGTAGTAATAAAATGTCACTATTGTAAAGGATACAGAGCCTTGTTCTTTTATACTTGCCCTGTAGGCAAGAGATTAATTATGTAAAACCTCCAGCTCTTTTCATGTAGTGTGTGCATCTTCTAATAATACAATTATCAAATGGAGTTCATCAAAAAATTTGGGATGATATGTTTTCCTGTCAACAAATGCATCTCCAGCAAATCAACATATTTCTTGGAAATATCACAGTTTTGATATGGAATGTTATTTGAGCTAGGCAATGGGCTGGCTGCTAAGGCTTTTACCTGGAGTTTTAGAAACTAGGGCCAGGTTCCTGTTTTGCCTGGTTTGTAATAATTCATTAAATCAGTTTGTTGTTTTTTCCTTATACAAATGTTTATGTATTTCTTGAGAGAAAGTGAGAGAGACTAATTTGAAAAAACAACAATCATAGCACTCAACTGGGATGTAAGCAGTCCAGCCTCAAGTATATTCCTTGAATCAGACAGGACAGGGATAAGGTGTTTTGTCTGTGTTAAGTAGCTCTTAATAATTGTGAAATACAATGCAGTATTTCAGCTGTTGTTCAATATTGCATAGCAGTTCATGTTTTGCCTTCCTATAAGGAAAGCAATAGATAAGTGACAAGAAAATAAAATAAGAATTAAAACTTATTAAGTATTCTGAAATTCCAAATTAATTTTTTTTCCAAAACTTATTTAAGTAACATAATAATTCTGGCTTTTCAATATTAATCTGAACTAGTTTGTTTTTAAAATGTCTAGTCCTTTGTAGAAATGGACTGGTTTTGTTGAAAACACGTCGCGACAAGGAACGTACACTCATCTCCAGTCAGGAACACTTGAGAATGGGGCTTACATTTTAAAACACAATTGAAATTGCACTCAGTGCCAGAGATGGAGGTGGTGATATATCTTTATGCTTCTTGTTGTAGAAATTCCCTTGGAGGCTAATCGACCTCACAATAACCTCTCCTGCCCAACTAAGTCATTCTAGACTAGATTTATTATGCAACTCTCTCTGTCTGACATTTACGCACATAGTCAGTCTTGTGACGATCAGTAGTGCATTGAACTAGCGTGCCTTAGAAATGAAGACAAACTTCTTGGGTATGATTTCTGAAGAAGTCTCTGCTTGTCCCTGAGGACTGTTTTTCCTAGCTTGTTTTGTAGTACTCAGGTTTTTTATGATTTTATTTTTTTTTAATTGTTATACGTGAATTTATTCTCAGGGCTGGATCCTCGCCTAATTAAAAGGTAGTCTTATACAAAGAACTATACTGAAGTACTTCAACAGTGGCTCACCTTTTTCTCCTGTATGTCTTTATCCTGATATAGACAGATTTAGTCATAGAGGAAGCATGAAACACGGAGGAAAAATGTGGAAGTAAAAGTAGATTTCAGAAATATCCGGCTGTGATATTATTTATATGCGTATCAACCCATACAGTTGCAAATTATTTTGGCAAAGAGAAAGAAAAACTCATCTGCTTTAGAAAGTGCCCATCTCCTTTCTCTGAAAGCTGCATGATATTTCTTTTGTTGATTTTTCCTGTTCCAGAGAGCCATTGGCTATAGTGCAAAGTCTTTCATCCTGCTGGCAGATCATCTCACTCTGGAGAAAGTCCCACGGCATTCACATATGCAGACTGTGACAAATTTTTGACTACAACCCTCTTTTTATGTTCTCTGTCTAATGATATAGTGAAGAAAATAAAGAAAAACCCAGCCTCAGTGAGCCCAGAGCTTCCATATAGAGTTCTCAAATCCTTCCAAAGCAGGCAACAGAATATCCCAAAACATTAATTTTTCTCCCTGTAGTGAACTTGTTTCTTCGCCAGGTCAGGTTTACAATGACTTAGTCCCAAGTAAATACAGAATAATAACACCTCTGTCCCTTTCCCATTTCTCCTGTCCAAACCCTAGGTGACTGCCCTGCCCTGATCCTTCCACTGGGCCAAAATAAAAGCTCTTCCCTGAATGCAAGCAGTGACACGTGACAAATTAGGCAGACTGCCAACAAGTATTCTTTTATATATACAGAGAAGAAACACCTGTTCTTCTTCATGCCCAGATCTAGACTATTCTTACCCCTGAGAGATGTAACCTCTTGTGCAGCCTGAGCTCGCAGCCTCCACTTGATGCTGGCACAGAGAGGACTTTGGCCAAACAAGTTTCCCTTGAAGTTCATTTAGTAGGAGAAGTTCTGGCCATCAAAGAAATATAAACTGGAAGGGGTAACTGAGTGCAACCAAGCAATTTCGAAACTTTCCCTAAATGGATATCCCTCATCTGAGCGAATAGATACCTATGGCTTTAGAAACTGGACTTTAAAGAACGTCAGATTTTTTCCTTCTCTTACAAATTTAGTTTTTAAAGTGGCTGATAAAACAATCTTGAACCCTGCTTTCTTATTTATGTTCGATATAACAGATTAGTGGGTAGAATTTTGATTCTGTTGTATACATGGTCTGCTTGTATCTTTCATACCATGTTTTTGAAATACAGCCTGCTTTTGCCCTAGAATAAAAATACTTTTGTCAGAAACAACTGATATATTATTCACTTGATTGAATTCTTAGTAGCTGTAATATCTTTTTTTTTTTTTTTTTTTTTTTTCTCCCCAGTGACCAGGTATTTGAAATTGGAGTACTGGATATTTTTGGATTTGAAGAGTTTCAAAAGAATACTTTTGAACAGGTAAGTGGTTATGCTTTGCTGAATTTATTACAACCATTGATGTTAATTCTTCTGTTACAGTGTTGCATTTTAGCCAAAGCAAGTGTTTTGATCAGAATATAAACATACATGGAGGCAAAAATTTGCTATTAAAATATTTTTTTCCTATATGGATGTGAATTAAAACCTGGACTTTGTACTGTTATTCATCTTTTCAAAAGAATCCGATAATGATCTGGAAGAGGGGAAGTATCAGCACTGAAAGACAATCTAGGAAAATACTTAGTGTTGTCTGCTTTCATGCTTGTGAAAGTGATACTTCAACTATGTCAGTGAGTAGGAGGACAACACACTGGATTGGAAGAAAGATCAAAAGGTCTTCAGATGCCTTGGAGAAAAAATAGAATGAAAATGCTACATTATGCTAAGTGCCATTACTGGCAGATTCACCTCTGTGTGACTTTACAACATGTGACTTTTTTTAAAAATTGAATTACATCCATGGAAAATAAATTAAACTTTAGCTCACTGAATGCTTAAAAATCCATTTAAATATCAAACGTTTTTTTGAAAATTATGGAACTGTTTGCCCACTTTCAACCTTAGTCTCTGAACACCAAAGCTCTTGTGTATTACCTATTTCCGAAAGCATTAGCAACTCTACACAGCACACTGAAAGAGATGTGTAAGTTATTGTTCAGTTGCTGATTCATTCTGTGATGCAGAAGAAGAAAATCAAAGCATAGAATAGAGAATCAAAGCATAAGAAATAATAGAGATGGCATCATCAGCAACAAAGGACCCGTTATTGTTTGAAATCAGCATTTGTCCCTTCAGCCCAGTGAATCCATCGTTTTATGGCTCAACTTTCTCTTTCCAGTGAAATAGAAGTCATAGAACCACATTAGTTCAGTTTGTGTAGCATGTTTACATCGCTACCCAATTTCCAAATGTTTGAAAGTGCAAACAGGGTGAACGTACATCTACCTTCAAAAAGAACATGTAAGAATGCAATAAAACATATTCCAGTTCCCCTCTCAAAACTGCTGTTACAGTTTCTACAGTTTCTGCTGTTACAGTTCCACCTTGCTTGAATTTTTGCTGGATTAAGGACTATTGATGTGTGCCAATATTCACGGTCATTTATTCAGTGTGAATGTCTACTTTGGGGGCAAATATCAAGTGAAAAATAAAAAACATTTTAGCAGACTGAATATATGCAAAAAAAAAAAAATCCATAAAACCTACTGATTAATAGGGATAAAGTATTCTATGTATTTTAAATGCCTTTCAAAAGAGAGGGATGCATCTTGGGACTTACAGGTTATTTTCCTTTGACTCTGTTCTGCATTGCTTTTTGTCATGAAATTCATATAAGTTCTGCAACTGACATCATGAAGTACCATGAATTCCAATCTCTGGGTTAAGTAATTTTCTGCTAGTGACTGCAGAGGATGCTTGAAGAGAAAATATGAGACTTAAGGAAAAGTGAGTAGAAAGTAATTTCTGCATAGCAAACATGATAATTTCAAAGTCAGCTTTGCCTTTTTATCTTTTCTAAATAAACATATTTCAAGAGACCCTTACTGTCCCTCCACCTGGACTGAATTTATTTTGTTGAGTGATACTAATACTCTTGAGTCATTACCTCAGAAACTACTGAACTGCATTCTTGAAAAGACAGAACAGAGGAATTACAGAGTTCCCTTTTTATATGAACTCTATAATATGACTAACACATCTGATTCCTGAAGTGATAGGCTGCAGTATCAATGAAGAGAAGCAGTTTGCATCTCCACGTGGCACAATGTAATCATGCAGACACCCAAAACAACCCGCACTCAAAAGCTTGAGCCGTCTGGCAGTCTAGCCTAGTTCTGTATTCTGCCTGGGCTCGTTAACCCTGATGGTAAACAGGCTTGTTAGCCCAGATAGGGTCCTCATGCAAAACATTGCATCATGTCTGCAAATACTCCCGGTGTTAAGGCCTGTGATTGCAGAACATTAACATTAAATGGTACAGCCAAAGAGTGAGGGAGCCATAAATATTACTTTTTCATCGCATTTAGGTTAACATGTTTTAAAATGGCATTACAAAAGTAATTTGGGGAAAACGTACCTTTTGTTTCAACTTAGTGTAAGACAAGGCAATTTTTGTGATACCTGTTTGCCTTCTTGGAAAAAAAAAAAAAAAATACAACTGTTTTCAAGAAAGATTAAAACCTTCTGATTGCCTAAATCTGGGGACATTCCAAGCAGCTACGTGAATCTTTCTGGTGCTTCAAATCAGGTCAGTTGATAGACAGTTTAATATCATAATTAAGAGAGCAATATGATACTAAATCACAGGTCAATTTAAGCAATTGCTTTTAATAGACTGTGTTTGAAGATGGTTCAGAGATCTGGATAAAGCAGGTAGAATAGCTTGTTCACTCCAGTGAGTGTGTTGGAATGACAAGGCATTAGACTATTGAAATGTCAAAAAGCAAATGAAGAATTGGTCTAGGAATGGTTCATGAACAATGCATAGCACAATAGAAGTCAAAGAACTAGGAGAGAAAAGTTAACTATGAGTACACCAAGAATCCGGTAACTTCTGCAGGCAAAATTATGTGACTGACAGCTTGCAAGGAGAAAAGTTGTATAGACGATTACAAAAAAAAATACATTAGAAGGTAAAAACAGAATCAAGTGTTCAGTTTTCCTTGAGCCTTCATTTTATAGAACATATGTGTGATACATTATCATAGCAAAAATAGAGCATGTAACTCTAAAATAACAGCAACTAAGTGTATGGAATAAGCAATAGTGAGTGGAGTTGTGATCTTTGGTATGAAATTCAAAAGCTCAAAGACAGGGGACAGTATTTTTAGAAGCCACAGCCTAAGGGAGTCATTGCTCAATAAAGACTGAAAGCTTCTGATGTACCAGGACTCAGTGAGTTACTGCTCATCAGCTGAGCTATGGTAAATGGCTACAGTACACTTTTAGCTCACCCCAATTGCAATTTACAATGACTTCCTAGCAGTGATCATTAGCTTGGGAACAGCATTTTCCTAGAGCAGCTGCATACCTGCTGTGCCAGAACAGCTTTGCATATAGCCACACTGGAATATGGTCAGAAGTAAGCACAGATTTGTCTGTCCTACTCTATACAGAAATGGCCTTCATTTTGTGATCATCTCAGGAAATATGAGTGCTATACCAAAAATAGCAATGGCAATTTTCAGTGTTCACTTTCAATGTTTTCTCAGGTTTCTTTGTTTGAGTGGGACTATACTTGTTTACAGTTTAATCTGCACTCCTTTAAAAGTAGAAAATGTCTGCTTCTCCTCTGGAAGAGCTTAAAACTAGGTTAGATCTTATTCCTGGTTCCTTCACAGCACAACTCCAAATAGTTCAGTCAGGGAATGCTGCTATCTTCATACGCTACTGTATTCTTTGACCACAAGAGCACGCAACACAAATGGAAAGAACTCATGGCCAATAAACATATGAAACAATATACAGGAGGGAAGGTTGATAAAATTGCCTGTATCATTTTCCCCTAATTGTTTCTAAGAAAACCGTAACAGAGCAGATGAACCAGTCCTTCGAGTAGCAAGAGTAGCTTTTCTTCCCCCTGCAGAAAGTCAAGTCTTTCTACAGAAATGGAGGTCTGTAGTTGTGGAAGCAACATAAAGGGCAATAATGCAGTTAAATAAAATGCATTCTGGCAGTCTTTTCTCTCTGATGTCTAATTCAAGTGGTAAACTGAAAAAAATGTTTAGCTCTTGCTAAATACCTTGTTTAGATCTTGCATGATATTTTCCCTCTGTAGACCTCTTAAGTTTTGCAGAAGAAAGTGTATATATATATTACTCCTTTTTGTAAGAAATACAAGTGATTTATCTGAATTAGGACCACGGGTCACTGGAGCAGTCAGGTGTGCCTTGACTCCCGTTCAACTCTACACCCATTGAAGTCCATGCGCATTATCTGTGCGATGCAGTGGAGCGCTGGGAGAGGGGTCGCTCCCGTGGCAGCTCCACGCAGCACATCTCTCATGGTCGGAGCCAGCTGGCTCCGAGAGCACAGAGTGTCGCCTGCCCCACTCGGGGCTTCAGGGACACTACGGTGAAGCAGAAGCGCTCGCACAACCCAGCTGTGCTCACAGAAGTTTTCACCTATGTTTATGATCAGCTGTGGTAGGTTTTAACTTCTCAGTGTGTTATTTCTTTAGCTAACCCTAATGAGGTTTCATTTAATTCTGTTCTGTGACCTTTCCTGTCCAAAACAGCCATAACAGATTATTTTGTAGATGGATGGATGTGAATAGATAAATGTTACATGATCTAACTTTTCTAGTCATTGCAGTCTCAGTGATAGCAGACAGGAGGTCATGATTCAAGTTTTTTCATTCGGACAGTCTGAAGGAACATTGCAATGTTTTATTTCATGCAGAAGAAATCAGCCTTCTTTGGGTTTGCCTGTCCAGAGCATTGACAGATGGTCCTGCTTGCCTCTGCACTAGCCTGCGGCACAGGTGGCTACTGGTGCACATTGAGCTCTGATACTGACTTGAATGCAGAACCTCCCGCTTCAGATGCCGGTGATGGGACGTTCCTTATTCCCCATAGGATGAGGGACACTGTTTTACTATCTTAATTCAGCCTTTAACAAGGAAAAATAACGTGGTATTTTTAAGTGAGAGTTTTGCTAGCCTCCATGCACAGGAAGGTTTTAATATCTTTGTTGTGGAGCAGCAAGCACCCGCTGATCCGTGGCGTCAGGGAGCCGGGCACCAGGAGGACCCCAAGGCCGGCCAAGCCCCCCCTGATGGGCAGCATCCCACAGGGCCTGAGCAGGGTGGGCAGAGCCAGGGCCAGTAACGGCGCTCACCGGCAGCCCTGGCACGGCAAGCAGCGAGCGGGACTGGCGTCCTGGCAGGAGCAGCTGGAGATGGGGCCGGAAACTGGCACCGCCATGGTGTTGCCTGGGAATGGGCCCATGAGCCGGCGGGGGGGGGCGCAGAGAAAGCTGAGCGGGGATATAAAAGCTTATTCCTGCCCTCAGGGTCCTGGTGATCCTGTGTTTTAGTTTGTTCCTCCACACAGTTCCTGTGGATCTTACACTCTGCATGGCTTTTGTCATGGTGTACCCCTGTTCTCTCTCTGTTTCTTTGGTCTTTTTTCCAATCTGCACGCATTTTTTTTCCATTTGTGCAGGACACTGTTGTCTGTCCAGTGTTTCAGTCAGCCACTGGAAAGCCAAAGTTACTAGTTTTTAAAGCTGAGTATCTTGTACCTGACCTTAAAATGTTTTCGTTTTTTTTCTTTATTCTTTTACAGTAGACACTCTGTGGCCAAAAATAAAATCATCTATCTAAAATTGACATTCCCAGCTAGACTCAGTTTGTGACTGATTGGTGAAATGCTGCAGTCGGACATTTATTAACTGATACCTTACTTTTCCATGGCACCACCCTTTTGTATCCTATGGTATACTTAGTTGCCAGCCAGCAGTATGAGCAAAAAAATAATTTGGATCTATTTCAGTATCTTTAATTCCAAATTCTTTCAAGGAAAGACTGTTGTTACCATGTTTGTTTACTTATTTCTTTAATACTTTTATATGTACAAATTCAGGTGAGGGGCTATTCCACTTTATATCGATATTTTATCTCTTTTGGTGGGGCTTTTCAGACCTTCCTTTGTGGAAGGCTTTTCAGGTGACAGCTACCCATAATAAAATTCTAATATAACATTGGGCTCCAGTTTACTTTATTGGAGGAACACAGATCAGCTAATGGCAACTGAGCCCAGAGACAACATGAGTTCTCAGTGAAATAAAGTTCTTCTGACAGACAATCAGAAGGACTATGTTGGAATTTATGTTGGAGCTACATGGAAAGCAAGAAATCTCTATTAGATTGTTTTTCCCAGAAAAATCAAAGGGAGAAATATAATGGGTTCTGGTTTTACTATACATTCATTAAAAATATTCTGATTGGTACTCTACATAAAAAAAAAAAAAAAAAAAAAAAAAAAGGATGTGGAAATGTTTGGATAGCAGATAAAAGGGGGAACAGTGATCAAGATCCATCTGAAAAGTAAGTGATTATGAACCTTAGGTTTAAAAATATTTTCTGAGTCCAGTCTCAGTAAACAGAAGATGATTCTGCCTTCCATTATCTTAGAATTACATTTTTGAGAAATGCTAGAGTACATCCTTGCAGATTAATCTTGGCATTGTAGTCTCACCATCTTGGCCCGTAACATACAGCGTGATAGATGGGGTGGTAAAACAGCTGTAAGCTCTACTCCATGCTCTGAATACGCATCCCTTGAGAGAGCTAATCCTTCTACATGACCAAAGAATGTAAATGGGCTTTCCAAAGGGTGTTTTTATCCATCGTTCCCTCACTGATTAACAGTCACCAAGTTTTCTTTTCACAAATTCTCTTTTTTTGGCTATGCCTTTTCAAATAGTTATTTATATAAAGTGAAGAGCAGAAAAATTTCTTTAGTCCTAGCTGCTTTTCTGTCTTCAGAATACAGTACAATTTTAGTCTGCTACATAAGTTTGAATTTAGCGTATTCTTAATAGTGCTAACTGGTCAAATGTAATAAAAAAGAGATCAAGCTAGCACTGTCTAATGTGATGAATACTTATTGCTTTACCAAATGCCACTGTATTATTTTGCAAATTCTACAATTTGGATGATACTATAAGTTGTTTGTTTAAATACTTGAACAAGAATATTTTTTTCCTTCTAATAATGTTCTAGAAGTAAGTTTTAATGAAGACTTGGACAAATAAATGGTGTATTTATTTTTACTGAGATGTCTTGGATGTCTTACATTGCATGATAGTGAGTTAGGATTAGAAAGAAAGACAGATAGAAAGGAGGATTTCTTACAGAAGAGACAAACAATGGAACCAATAAGAGGCAGGTAAAGAACAAGTTAACAAAGTTTAAGGACAAAAAGTACCATAGCTAATGCTAAGTAATGCTGCAAGGTAAAGCAAATATACAAAGCTTAAAGGTATTATCACAGCATTTGTTTTAGGTAAAAATTTCATTGTGTTTTCTTTTGTTACTACTATATTTCTAATTTTCATTGCTGCAATTAAGTACCCGTTTACAAAATGTAGTTTTCTGGACTTTTCATATCTTTGCACAGAAAATATGTCATTATTTTATATAATACTTCATACGACAAGGAGCAAAAGAAGCTGGAATAGCAAAGTTAGTTTAGTTAATTTTCATCTGATTTCTACATTTCAACTGTTTTAATTATTATGTCAAGCTGTGTCAAGCTTTTAATTCAAAACATTCGTTTTATTACCTTTCCCCAGCAGGTTGTGTAAAACATTGAAATGGAGAAAGATATGATCAGAATGTCTTGCTTGTCAGCAGTCGCTGGCTGGTCTCCTGGTCCTCACTCTGCAGAGCAGTTACTCACAGCTGCTGCCAGAGAGAGCAGCTTTGGAGCAGCTTGCAGTTTGTGTAAGCGCTTCAGCTTGCTTTCTGCTCTGGTTTGCGGAACCTTACTGCCATTACGGCAAGTCACTTTAATGTAAATAAAACAGTTATTCCACAAAGTTGTTAAATATTTACTTTTTTTTTTTTTTTTTCAGATTGTGAACTTTGAATAAAATACAAAAGGTTCCAAAATAAGCTGATACAACTCCCACTTGTTTTTAATTGCAAATCAGATTCCTATTAAACTATATATTCTGCAAAAGTGGCACTAAACCTCTTATAAGACAATCAAAAAAAATATCTGAGAAGCTTTTATGTTATTTATTTCTCTGAACTTTAAACTTTTCTACTGAAGACCATTTTCTTGCCAACCTTCCCTTAGAATATTAATAAAATGGAGAGAAGCATCTAGAAAAAAGTCTCCAGGTGTTTCATAACATATATTTGGGCAGAACACAATTAGTTCTTCAGAGACTGCTTTAGACTTCAGTGACATCATATATGGAAGGAAAGTATGAATGTCTTTGTTAACTGTGAACTAACTACAGAGTCAGGATCTTAACGAAATATGTAATTATTTTTTTATGAAAGCACATTGCATCTGTGTAGTCTTCCTGAATATAAACTGCAGAAGAATATTAAGTGTACCGATTTATACATAGAGTTACCCTACTTCAATCGATGGAATTAGTGTAAGTTTGCACTATATTTGATAATGCTGGTATTTGATAATTCTTATGTGGAATTCACAATGAACTGTGCCAGCAGAAAACTGTTTATTCCCAATTTAATACTAATAGCTATTAAAATGTAAATTTCCCTAGGGTCTTGCTAATCTATGGTCTGCTGAGAGAAAACATATCATGGATTGACATTTCATCAAATCCAATATTAGGCGTGCAGTGAAACCTACACCGATGAATTATCCAGTAAACTTCTAATACTCATTTTTTCTTTGTTTTACAATAGCTGTGTGTCAACATGACCAATGAGAAGATACACCAATACATCAATGAAGTGCTTTTCCTACAAGAGCAAGCGGAATGTGTACAAGAGGGAGTTGCCATGGAAACGGTGTATTCTCCTGGTAACCATACTGCAGCGTTGGATTTTTTCTTTCAGGTAGTTTTCAGATGCATGCTACACCATGTATATTTATACGCAGCCTCTGCGTGTTAGACTAATATAAACTTTTGCCTACATTTTGTGATTCATGAATCTGTAAAGAAGGTTATGTGTCCAAAGAGACCACGGAGAGAGCTGTCATACCTGCCCTTGTAGCTCGAGGGCTAACAGAGTTTTCTAATGGCCCACGGTTGAAGAAGATGGACCAGGAACTCCTTGCCCGTACCGATTCACGCCAGGCATCTGTGTATCATGCCGTGTCCTTAATGCAGCTGTAGGACTGACGAGTCTCTGTCGTAAGCCTGACAGTTTCTTTTGTGCCTGGAGCTGGGTTTTGAAGTGTAACTCCTAAGAAGGAAGTAGCCCAATCAGTTTCCTAAAACATCATCAATAGCTACCATTTTTGGCAGCTGAAATATTATTCCCTACATTTCTTGCAGAATTATCTGATGGGCACAGCCTTGGAGACCTACCAGAATATTTTAACCATTTTTCCCTTTCTTTGAGCTGATATATGTTTCTGTTTACTAAATTACAAGCTGTGTTACTCTACAAGTAACAACTGAAATTCTATTGCTCCTGTATAAAACAAGAAAAATCTATTTTTCGTTTCAGAAACCATCAGGATTTTTGTCAATGCTGGATGAAGAAAGCCAATCTGTTTGGTCAGTGGAACAGAGTCTTTCTAAACGCATTCAGTCTTACCTGGATACATCAGATACAAATACAGTATATTCCTCCACAAAAGATGGAAATGGTAACCTTGCCCCAAAGGATCAGGGCTCCACCTTCACTGTTATGCATTATGCTGGGAGGGTAAGTTGTTTGAATGATTGGTTACACACAGTCAAAAAAAGGAGTGAAAACCCCCCAAAATTCTGGATGGCTTCTCCAACTCCTGGTTATGAATAACAGTTCTCTTTCTAGTGGTGAATTTTCAGGTGAATTTTCAGTGGTGAATCTCAATGCAGCGTCTAGTATATAAAATCTATAGTTTGTGTGATATTGTGCAGGATTCAGGCTACCTGTCTCTAACTTGTATCTACATTGTAACTACTTCATGTAGAAGGGGGTGATTCAGGTACCTCAGCATAAATGTTTAATGCCATTTTAGTTGGCTGTCACTTTGCTTTTGGATGTTGTTCCAGGACAGTTCAGGTTCCCTGTAGATCCTCCGCTATATATGTAGATACCTTGGGTACCAGCATACATCTGGCAAAAAAAAAAAAAAAAAAACACAACATGTTTTTTTTGTTTGTAATCATAAACAAAATATATTTTCCTTTTTTTTTTCTTCAAAATCTCAGAACATGCCAAGTGTCTCTAAATATGGCTGCAAAACAGGATGAATATTTTGTATTTCCCCTCCTGCAATGTTCACAGGAAAAGCATACTCAATTCTGTTAAACAGGCCTCTTACCCTTTTCTTTCCAATACTCCCACATTTTCATATTGTCTCTGCAATCATCCACAGCCCAAAGCAAGCAAAATAGGTACATATTCAAAGGGATAATATTTTTTTTTAGTTAATCTGACAGATTGGCCCCTCTGTGATTACTCTGACATGCTGCCACTGCTCTCTATTCAAAGCACGGTATCTGAAATGAGCTAATGAATACAGATTATATGGGTGCAATACAATGGAAACTATAAGTTATCACTTCTTCAAAATTTCCACGGAAATCAGGTGAGAAGACAGGCTGAAGGCTGCAGGAATCAGCCTTTACATCTGAACAGCTTGTTCTCTGTCCTCTCACACTTTCTAAGTCTTATGCAAATGATCCCATGAGCTCTCCATCCACTGATGGAGCTCCCATAAAAGCTTTGTGCGTAGCACATTTAGAAGTTGTTCAGCTCCTGTGCCTTGGAAACACCTCATTGTGATCATACATACACCGTGTTATTTACAGATATAACTGTAAGTGTTAATAGTTGAAGACTTTATGTAGTAGATCCCTTTAAACCTGAGATCTCAGTAAAGCCTGCTGTCAGGCAGAACCTGGCCTTTTCAGGATTTAGTGGCAGCACGTGACTCATACCTACTCACTTCGGAATCCTCCATGGAAGACACATGGAAACTGCAGGTACTTCAATACAGCCAGACAACTGACACCTGGATACTCCTCTCTTTACTTTAAGCAAGAGACAGAAGAGATGAGTTCAATGAGCAAGAAAATGGGCAACTATGATAAACTCATTTGATGAGAGTGCATATTACATTTCTAAACCACATTGAGTAGCTTTACTGCTGCTGCTGGTTGTGAGAGGTAGAGCAACCTTTCCTCACATGATTTTCTGAGTGGCAAATGCAGGGGGTTTATCTAGTCTGCTGCTAAAATAATCAGTTTAGATTCAGAAGGGAGTTCTATGTGCTTGCTAGGGTAAGAATACCAGAAAAATAAGTCTAATCCATGCTGCTAAAGGTACTGGATGACACACTTTCTGCTATGATGAATATTTTAGGTAGAACAGATTTATGCTGTTGAACACCCAGTCAGTTGACTATTGGTAATGGGTACTCCTACGAGGCATGTTCAAGAGTTGTTTCCAAGTCACCAAAAAAAGGCTTGCTGCCTCTGTCATGTCTCAAGGTAATATTATACGCCCTGAGCTCTCTAGAACAGACGAGAGCTTGGAATGTACACACTTGGGCTTCTTTGACCAGATTAGGGTCCTTTACAGCAATATAAATGGAGAAAGGGCTATTTTGTGGCTCCTCATTTGGAAATGAAGCCGATGGAAGTGTTGAGTAGTGTTCTGATGCAGGCAACTTTGTTCCTGCCCAATGACAGAAACGTGGTCATTATGGAAAGGATTAAGACTATTTGAGCAGTGTTTAAATTCCTAACCTAAATACTCTGAATAACTCCCTGGAGGCTCTTCTTTCATCATAAGGCCTTCTACTTAGACTCAAATTATTTGCCAAAGTTAAGTGGTTTGAATACCTTCACTATTGGGATTTTCAGTAGGAATGCGGGCACGCAGTGGTTAGATAATGGCACAAAGAATATTTTATGAAACTTATTAGCACTTAAAGTGATAGAGTTAAGAACTGACTGTGGACTCCAGATGTCTAAACTAGTTTATAAATCTGTTCTATACTTGTTAAGTAAATATTTTTCTTATGGAGTTCTGTTGTGATTATACAGATTTATCACAATAGCTTTAAAAGGTTTCACACACCAAAAAAATGACATGAAAACAGCCGCAAAGCAGCTGCATTAAAATCAGAACCAGAAAAATATGGCAATTTCTTCAAAATGAAAAAAGTATTTGTCTTCTTCTCTGGAAAAGCACTTTAACATTTGTTAAGATCGAAATTTCAGGTGCCCAGTTCTGAAAGTTAAACTGTGAGTGGTAAGGAACACGCTTTTCATTAATGTGTGTTTTATCCTTGCATGGTTGTTTAGATTTTTTTTGTAACATAGAGACTTAATTTGACCTTTTCCTAATAATAGTAATGACATTTAATATAAAAGTATGAACAAATAGACAGCTCTCCAAGTAATGTAAATTCACACATTCTTTTGAAGTCAATGGAGAACCTTTGATTTACATTCGCCAAGGAAATATTCCAGACAGTGAGGTTGTTCTTTGCATCCTTATGTCAGTAAAATGCTTGTCTCTGCCAAAACAGAGAAGTTCCCGTACAAGTGCTTAACTCCTCTTATTTTTATAGTGATTGAGCAAAATCCTTAGACACTTGCGTTTTTGATCTCTCACAGAATTGCTATCTAGTAATTCTTATCATATACCGAAATTTCCAGTGATTTATGCAATATATATACATAAAATCTTATGATAGCATTACTGTACTAAATAATTATACAAATTGAGTTTATTCTCAGACTAGTATGTCTTCATAAGTTGATAAATTGAATAATAAAAACTGGGATTTAAAAACTGCTGATGCTGTTTTTTAGATTGTGCCATTGCTACATTTAGTAGCTTTTTATAGAAGTCATTTGTGATTTATGTTTTATGAAAATTGCTAAAGGATCAGGCTTTTAAACATACCAGGTTTTATTGGCACTCGAAAATAAGAATTTCATATATGTAAGTAACTATAGTTTGGCAAGTTTTGAGAGCCATTTTAATAGTCTGATATCAATTAAATGAGCCTAAAGCAATCTTCCTCTGTGTCGTTACCTTCAGAGACCCCCAAATTCAAAACAAGGAGTCTTGATTTTACTCTCACCACAATTTTTCACCGATTGTAATTCCTTTAACTCTGTAAAGCTTCTCATTACTTACATGAGTATAGTTGAAAGATGGATCAGACCCAGAGGGTAGAAAAAGAATTACCAGTAAAATGTGAGATGTAATTGAACATGAAATTTTTCACTTTTAGGCTTAATCATTTATATGCAGGTGATGTGTCTAGGCTGGTGTTTGTGGAGGAATTCCCACTGAATGCAGGCTTTGTGTTAAAAAGAGGGTGAAGGCAGACATCCTGATTTCTCTAGCTAACAAATGTTGTAACTGCAACGTAGTTCACAGCCAATATTCTATGCTGGTCCTGGTATGAGTCTCATATGGACCCTTGTAATTTGGGCTCCTTTTCATCAGTAGTTTATGTAGCTCAAAGTCCAGAAAGGATTGGGTTCATATCTTTACTTAGACACTTACAGTACCTATTTTAGTAACCCATAAGTGCAGTTATACTGGAAAATGCATCTATTAAAAATACTGCCTCACTGAAGAGACCTCTTCTATATCTTTAATTGAGATTGCCAGACAGCCTTTTGTGAACAAAACTGTTATATCTAGCTATGAACTATGAGAGAATTACAGCTGATACAGATGTGTCCATGCAGTTTTAAAGACCTCTAACATGTCTGTATTTTAACGTTTTGTGTCACGATAGTCATACAAAAATTATATTCCAATATCAAGTCTTCTTGATTGATTGTAGTCATACATTGCCAGATATTGCCCATTCCCTTATTTTTTATGCTCAGTAGCATAAACCATATTGCCATTCCAATCTGTATTAACCTTAGACCATTCCAGAAAAGGCAGTACTGAGAGAAAAGAGAAGCGATGATGGGTCGGAAGTGAAAAAAAGGAAACGAGGTTAAAGTGAGCTGAAGAAGACATATGGAAAGAAATGACTCAGAGTAATGTAAGGAAAAAAATCCTGTAGAATTTCTGGTGAAAACAAGGCTTTAAGAAAATCTATATGTATTATATCATTCTGAGAGACCTTTGATTTTTTCTTACTTTCTTTACTGTTTTGGAATGAAGAAAGCGGAATAAAAGAGGAAAACAATATGCACAAGTAAGCTTCTACACATAGAAGAAATCAACACGGGGTGAGATTTTTCAGTGGAAGCTGAGAGAGAATACTGTATTACACAAATGTGACAGCATGATCCTGTAGAAGAAAGAAAACAACTTTCTATTCATTTGTCTTGAATTTTACTATTATGCCTGCACAGCACTGAATCTGGCTTTTTTGGCACGAGCAATATGATACAGTTGTTAACTATATGAACACATGCTCAGCAAAGGCCACTGTGAACATTAGTGCTTGATCATATCAAGTATTTTACTTTATCTCCCAGATTTAAATTTGCAGCTGAACAGAATCCCACAATGCCTTGATACATTATGAGTCTCTCTTCTAAGAGCTATTTAATGTCTTTGTATTTGAGTGCTATAAGACAAAAAGCTTATCTGTTCTGTTCAGGCAGAGGTAGAAAAGAATGATTTAGGTTTTGTATGTCTAAAAAGAAAAAAAATCCTAGTGGAAGGCTTTATCTGAAGGTTGTTTAACACATTTCCCTGAACACTGGCAGTCTGATCTCTTCTGGAAAAATTCTGGTCATCTGGGGCATTGCTTTGTTTCTGATGCCTAACGTGAATGTGGGTATTCTCAGCTGCTTCTCACGGAGACTGTCTGCCTGGCAGCACCGTGAGAGGAGAGGCGCGCCGATCCCATGCTGCACGCTTCGAGCTTGCCTTGAGGAAGCGAAGTGTTTTATGGGTGTAGTTGATCGATGCATCTGACCATCAGCTGAAGCTACGAATGTGTAATACTGAATTTCTAGGTACTTTTATTGATAACATTAATATTTACATTGTGAGCTCTCGCCTAAGGAAGGGCTTCACATGAATTATACCTCTGAACTGACAGTCTAACTGGTAGTAGTGATCTTTGAAGAACAGCATTCCATGACTGAACTTTCTTGAGGACTCAAAGTTCTTTTTTTTTTTT